>JBAWJU010000080.1:0-161009 GCA_037356035.1 Xylaria sp. Z50
GATGACTCTGACAATAGTTAATAGCTTCGCTATTGACTATGTCAGAGTCATTCTATCCTCATCACCATTTTACTCAATACTACACTACCCTTAGTAAATTTTACTATTAATTTTATTTTATATAAAAATATTATATAAGTTTTAAGCTTATTAATAAAATGTTTATATTATTAATATATAAAGTTTAAATTTTATTTATAATATATTAAAGTTATTTAATAGCGTTTAAAAAAAAGCTTTATTTATAAATTTATTAAAATTAAGCATTAAAATTTTATATTTAAGGCTTAAAGCAGTAAATAAAAAAACAAAGTTGTTTTTTTTAAAATATAATATTATAAAATATTACTTAAAATTATTAGCTTAAATATTTAGCTATTTAAAGCTATAATAATATTATATTAACTATTTATAACTTTTTTATTTATTATTTAATGTTTAATATATAAAAATAAAAATTAATAAACTTATTATAATTTTTATTTATATAATTAAATATTATAATATAAATTATATATAAAACATAAATAAAAAATATAATTAAAAATTATTATTTAGCTTTTAATTTTAGCGCTCTTTTTTTATATATATATTAAATATTTAATTTAATTAATTAGTTTATTTATTAGTTTATTAAAAATATATTAAAAAGTAATTTTAATATATTTTATAAAATAAATAAATAATATATAAATTATTATAGTTAAATAATTATAAAAGGCGTAGCTTTATAATAAAATACTTTATTTATATAAAATTTATATATAAGAAAGAAAAAAAGAAAAGAAAAAACAAGTATATAAGGTATATACACTTATATATATATGTGCTATAGCTAATGATATGGTTATAAGGCTATGCTGTTAGCATAGCCATACCACTGTTACTTTAAACTACTTATTTTTTTAACTATTATCTTTTTTAATAGCTTAAATATTTTATATTTTTTTCTAGTTAATTAAAGCTATATATAGTTAATTATTATATTAAACGCTTTTATATTAATATATACTATATTAAGCTATTATTTTAAAAGCTATATTATTATTTTTATATAAATATATTTAAATAATTTAACGCTTTAGTTTATTAGCTTTAGGTTAAATATAATTATATGTTATAAATTTAGTAAATAAGGTTATATTTTAGCATTTTACTTATTTAGCAAATTCTTTATTTATATAATATATTTGAGAAGAGTTTTTAAGGGGTGCTATTATAACTGTTATATTAAAAATAAAAAAGAAAGAAAGAGGAATTCTGTAGAAAGCCCACAGAATTCCTACTTAAAAGCTAAGCCTATAGCTGTCTACAGGTGCTATGACTATAGGTCATATAACCTATGGTTACATAACTCCTATAGCCCATGGGACTATAAACCATAAAAGGGTATTATATTATAACACCCCTACCGTCTCATATTAATATTATATTTTATTATTTTTATAGTTTATGTTTTTTAAAGCATTTAATAAACTATTTGCTAATATATTTTTTCAAAACCTGTTTATGTTTATAATATTATATTATTAATTTTAATATATATATTAATATATATATATATATTATATATTAATTATATAATAAAAATACTTTTTTATATTTTTTATAAGTTTATTTTTTTTTTTATTATTTATTAAAACTATGCTAATAAATTTTATATATTTTTATAAAACAAAAAAAAATAAAAATAATTTTATTTATTAATATTTATTTTATTATTTTTTAAAAAAACTTTTAATATATAATAGCCTTTTTATGCTAATTTTTCTTTTTTTAATTTTAATTTTATATTATTTGTTACTATAAATTCTTTAGTTTTAAAAAATACCTATTTTTTATTTTAGTATATATAAATTTATTATTATTATTTATAATATAATTTTTTTGTTTGTTTAAAATTTCTAAATCTTTTTTTTATTTTTATAGCTTTATTATTATTTTAAAATAAATATAAATACTATTTTACTTTATAAAAACCTTATTTATATTTTTTAAACTTTTAGCAATTAAATTTATTATAGTTATAGTTATTATATTATTATTTTTTAATATATTTATTATTTTATATATTATTATTATTTATGTTATAATTTTGTTATTTATTATTTTTATTAATATTTTATATATTAATTATTTAAGTTTTTTAAGTTATTAAAATTTTTAAAATAATATTATAAATTATAAACGCTAGCAATATATATATTTTATTTATAAATTTAAGCTAAAAAAACATAAGGTATAAATATATAAAATAAAATATAAGTAATAATAATAAATTTTATAATATATATAAAGTTTTTACTATTATTTAACTAATTAATAATATTTTTTATTTATTATTTTTTTTAGTTAATTAGTTTTTATAAGCTTTTGCTTTTTTTTTAAAATAGTTTAAAAAAAACTTAATAAAAAAAGCTGCTATTAATTTTATAACTAATTATTTTAATAATAATAATAGCAGATTATATATTTTTACTATTTATTATTTTGTTAAATTATATTTTATAGCTTTTATAAGTTAAAAGATTTTTAATATTTAATTTTAAACTAACTTATTTAATTTAATATAGTTAAAGCTAAACGTTATATATAAGCTTTTTAGTTATTAAAAAGCGTTAGCTATATTAAATTTAAACTTTTTTATTAGTTTTTATATAGCTTTTTTTAAATTATTAAGTAGTTTTAATTTAATATCTACTAATAGTTTTTTTGCTTACTATAACTATGTTAATTTTTTTAATAGCTATAAAAAATCTTATTATATAATATTTTTTTATTTTTTTTTACTAAATATTATATAATATTATTAGCTAAAAAATAAACGTTTTTTTAATAAATATTTAATTTTACTTATATATAATTACTATAGCTAAAAGTTTTTTTAATATAAAAGTTTAAAAAATTAATATTTAATAGTTTTTAGCTAAATTTTTTATTTTAGCTTATAGCATTTTTATATTATTTATAAAATTGCTAATTTTTTTTATTAGTTTTTATATATCTTTATTTTATAAAATACTTAATATATTATTATTATAAGCTATTTTTTTAGTTTATATACTTATTTTAATATATATAAGCCTTAATATTTATATTTTTTTTATAAATTATAAAATAGTTTATTTAAGTTAACTTATTATATAAAGTTATATTAAATATTTATATTATTATTTTTATAAATATATATATTAGCTAATATTTTTAACAAGTAACTAATTTTTTATTATTTATTTATATATTTTTATTTAAAAAAATATATAAGTTATTTATTTATATATTTTTATAAGTTATAATATATAAATAATAATTATATATAATATTAATTTAAGTTTTTTATATTATAAAATATAATATTATTAGCTATTAAGCTTTTTACTATTTTAATAACAAAATAAAGTTTAGTTTTTAACTATATTTTATATAAAATAGTACTTAAAATTATAAAAACTATTTAATAAATAATATTTTATTAATACTTAAAATAAAAAAGTTAAAATTTTATAATATTATTAATATATTTAATAAAAAATATATTTATTTAAATTTTTAAAAAAATAAATAGCTTTTACTTTATAAAGCATTTATTAAAAAAGCTACCTATTAATTTTTTACTTTAAAAAATATAAAAAAATCTAAGCAAATACTTAAGTTATTTTAATACATTTTTTTTATTATAAGCAAAAATATTTTTTTACTACTTTTTAGAAAATAAAAAAAATATATAAACTAATTTAAGTTTAAAAAATATCTAAGTTATTTAAATCTTAAACAAACTTAAAAATTTTAATATACTAAATAATTATACGTTTATTAATTTTTTTAATAAATATAAGTTATTATTAATAAAAATTAAATAATATAATATAAAAAAACTTTATTAAATATAATATACTATAAAATAACCTTATTTTAACGTTTTTTATTTACTATATTAGCTTTTTTAGTTATATTTATAACATTTTATTAAACCTTTATTACTTATTAAACTTTTATTATTTATTAAACTTTTATTATTTACTATTATATATATAATATAATATAATATTAATTAGCTAAAATATTACTATAAATTTTATTATATTTTAAAATAATTATTTATATTAATAACTATTTATTTTTTATAGTAAATAAATAAAAAATAAAAGCAGTTAAAAAGCAGTTAGTTTAATTTAATATAAAAAATAAAAAAAATATAAAAATTCTTTTATTTATAAGTAGTTATATTACAAACTTTTTTTAATATTATAATCTTTTATTATAATTAAAAATAATTTTTATATTTAAAAGCTATATATAGCTAAAGCTATAAAAAAATAGTTTTATATAATATATAAAATTTAGAAAATAATTTATAATTATAGCAATTATTTAAAATAATAAGCTAGCTATTAAATTAATAAGCGTTTTATAAAAGCAAACAAAAATATATTTATTATAAAACTTTTCTATAAAAGCTATATAATTAATATATAATAAATCTATTAAATAATCTATAAAATAGTTTTTTTATAGCTTTTATAAAATAAAAATAAGGCTTTTATAAAATAAGCTATTTATAGCTTATTAATAACTAAGCTATTACTTTGTTTATTTAACGTTTTTTTAAAAGATTATTATTTAATCGGTATAAAGTTATATTATAATAATTATTAATAAATTATTATTAAGTTAAAAAACTATTATAATTTTTTTAATATAAAAACTTAACTTAAGTTTTAATTATTTAATTAATTTTATAAGCTAATATAATTTTTAAAAAATAAAGTAAAAATAACTTAAATTAATAACTTTTTAAAAAATATTATTTTTAAGCTTAAAAAAACTTTTAATATATATGATAATTACGGCATAATATTATACCTATTAGGCTATAATCCCTATAAAAAAATGTCGAATAACTAAGGTGGCAGCTTAGTTATCTAATATGGTCTATATAGTATAGCAAACAGGCTATGCCCTATAGGTCTTAGTACCCTTAGGTGCCCGCGTATCCTTACTTCGTTTTGCTATAACTATATATATAATTAATTATAACATAATTTATATATAAGCAGGTTATTTAAATAAATAAGCTATTTTTTAATTTAATATATAAGGTATATTATAAACAGATTAATATTAAAAACAAATTAACATTTTACTTTAATATACCTTATAAAATAATTTTTATAAAAGCTTTATTAAAAATATTTGCTTTATATTAAATAATTTTATAAGTTTTAATATTATAAACTAATAAATAATACTATTTAAACTATAATAAAATAAAAAATTTAAAAGTATTTTTTATATTTTTATAACATTTTTTTTAATAAAAATATAATAAATATGCTAAAGATTTTTAATATTATTAATATATTTAAAAATATTTTAATAAAAAAAATATTATAATATTTTTATATATATTTTATTTAATTTACTTATTAAATATTAAAATTAATTTTTTTTATTATATTTAAAAAGGTATTTTTAATAGCTTTTATAAAACTAAAATTTTTAAAAATTTTAAAAATTTAAATTAGTTTTATATAACTTTTAAATAATAATTTTAAAATTAAATATATAAATAAACTTATTATCTTTAATTTTAAAAGTTTTTAAAGTTTTAAAATTTTAAGTTTTTTAAATATTAAAAACTTTAATTAAAATAATTAATATAAAATATAAACAGATTAATATTATAAGCATATTAATATTTTAGCTTAGCATACTTTATAAAGTAATTTATATAAAAAATTTATAAAAATACTTTTTTTATTTTAAATAGCTTTATAAATTTTAATATTATAAACTAATAAATAATATTATTTAAATTATAATAAAATAAAAAATTTAAAAGTATTTTTTATATTTTTATAATATTTTTTTTATAAAAATATTATAAAATATAGTAAATATACTAAAACTTTTTATTATTTTTAGTATATTTAATAATATTTTAATAAAAGAAAATGCTATAAAATACTAAAAAATATTTTTTTATTTTTATTATATTATAATTTTAAAAATATTAATTATTAGTTTATAATATTAAAATTAATAAAGTTATTTAAATATTATATAATATATATAGCTTTTTTTTATATAGCTTATAAAAATATTAATTTGCTTATAATATAAATTTGTTTATATTATATATTATATAATTAACTTTTATAAAATTATAAATTTTTAAATATTAAAAAAAGTTTTTAATTAAAATTTATATTAATATTAATATATTATTAAAAATAAATTAAATATTAATAATATATAATATAAACAAATTAATATTTTTATAAACTAACGCATACCATAAGCGGATTGACATTACAAGCGGATTAACACTTCTACAAGCCATATAAAAAAAGTCCGTGCATATCACGTAATATTTAAATAACTCTGCAAATATTAATGCTATAGACTAATAAATAGTACCTTTAGAATCGTAATAAAGTAAGGAATTTAAAAGTATTTTTTATAATTTTATAGCACTTTTTTTTGCCGAGATATTACCAAATACGCTAAAAATGCTAAGAAATTTTAGCGTATTTACTATATTTGGCAATATCTTTATAGAAAAAAATGCTATAAAAATATAAAAAATACCTTTAAATTCCTTATTTTATTACGATTTTAAAGGTATTATTTATTAGTCTGTAGCACTAATATTTGCGGAGTTATTTAAAGTGGGGAAAGTATTTCCTATAAAAATTATCCTGGAGGGTACCGCCAAGCCAAGTGTTAATCTGCTTGTGGTGTTAATCCGCTTGTGTTATGCGTTATATAAAAAAAGTTTATATATATTATATAATATTTAAATAACTTTAATATATAATATAAATAAATTAATATTATAAATAAATTAATATTTTTATAAGCTATATAAAAAAAAGCTATATATATTATATAATACTTAAATAATTTTCCTAATTTTAATATTATATATTAATAAAAAATAAAAAATTTAAAACTATTTTTTATTATTTTATAGTATTTTTTTTTATTAAAATATTACTAAATATGCTAAAAATATTAAAAATTTTAATATATTTTTTATATTTAATAATATTTTTATAAAAAAAAATGCTATAAAAATATAAAAAATATTTTTAAACTTTTTATTTTATTATAATTTTAAAAGTATTATTTATTAATATATAATATTAAAATTAGTAAAGTTATTTAAAAATAAAATAAATATTATTTTATAAAAAATTAACTTTTAAAATATATTAAACTAAATTATTAATCTGTTTATTATATTAATTTGCTTATATTTTATATTATAAATATTTATATTATAAATTAATAATTAATATTTTTAAAATTATAATAAAATAAAAAAATTAAAAATATTTTTTATTATTTTATAATATTTTTTTATTAAAATATTTTTAAATATTTTTATTATATTTAATAATACTTTTATAAAAAAATATTATAAAAATATAAAAAATATTTTTAAATTGTTTATTTTATTATAATTTAAATAATATTATTTATTAATATATAATATTAAAATTTATAAAGTTATTTAAAATAAAAAAAATATTTTTATAAATTTTTTATATAAATTATTTAATAAAGTATATTAAGCTAAAATATTAATTTGTTTATAATATTAATTTATTTATAGTTTATATTATATTAATTTATTTTTATAAATAAAAAAGTTTAAAATTTTTATAAAATAAATAAAGCTTTTAATAAATATTAAAAAAGTATTATAATGCTATATAAGGCTTAATAATATAAGTACTAAATAATTTTTAATACCTTACTTTTTTTATACTAGTTAATACTTTTATATAAAATATATTTTATAGCATAATAATATAAATATTAATTAAAAATTAAAAACTAAAGTTTATAAGTTTAATTTTTGCAAATACTTTGTTAGTAAAAAAGCTGTAGCTACGCCGGGTTAAGCAAGCTATAAGTTTTCTAAGTCCTTTAAGTTGCTTAAAACTGCCTAAAACCTGCTATTATTTTAGCGCTATAAAAAAAAACTATTAAGTAATAAAATCTTGCCTAAGTTTACCTAAGCTTACCTAAGCCTGCTTAAGTCCTACTAACGCCTAGGCTGCAGCTATAGCCGTAGCTGCTGAAGCCGTAATTTTTAAAAAGGTATAGCTACTCCAGGTTAGATTTCCGTAAAAAACAACAATATTATTTTATATGCCTAGCATTTGTTACAATGCCATATAAGGCCTAATAGCATAAATGCTAGGTAATTTCTAGTACCCTACCTTTTTTATACTAATAAGCTAAAAAATAAAATACTTATAAAATAAAAACAGCTTTATTATAAAAAAATATATAAAAATTAATATAAATAAAAAAATTATAAAATAATAATAATAATAATAAAAGTTATAGCATAATAAACTAAAAATATATAAGCTTTTAAAAGTTTTATAAAGTTTATAAAGCTTAGCATATTTATTATATATATAAACTATATTAAATAACTAAGCTATTATTTTAATTATTTAATATTTTTTTATAAGGTTTATAACTTAATAAATATAATATTATACTATAAATATTATAATAAACTAAATATATTATATTAATAATAATATAAAAAATATAATAATATTAACTATAACTTAAAAATTTATAAAAAATATATAAAATTAATTATAAATTTAAAATTTAATTATTATAAAGTTATTAATAATTAATTATAAAAATATTATAAAAAATAGCTTATTTATTTAAATAGCTTGCTTATATATTAATTAATATAGTTTATAAATAAACTATATATTTATATAAATTATATATTTTTTATTATATTTTTATTTTTAATTATTAATAACTTTTTAATAAATAAAGATTTTATTAAAATTTAATTAAATTTTAAATTTATAATTAATTTTATATTTTTTTATAAGTTTTTAAATTATAGCTAATATTATTATATTATTTATATTATTATTATTATTTTATAGTTTTTTTATTTATATTAACTTTAATATATTTTTTTAAGTAATTTAATTTAATATATTTTTTATAATAAAGCTTTTTTAATTTTATAAACGCTTTTTTTTAGTTTTTTAATATTTATTAAAAGCTTTATTTTTTTTAATAAGCTAATTTATATAATTATTAATATAAATTAATATATTAATATTTAATTTAATTTTATTAGCTAGTTAATAATAATAGAAATTTTAATTAAAAAGTTTTTTAAATATTTAAAAATTTGTAATTTTATAAAAGTTAACTATATAATTATTTTAATTAAAGTTTTTAATGTTTAAAAAACTTAAAGTTTTAAAAGCTTAAAAGCTTTTAAAATTAGTAATAATAAGTTTATTTATATATTTAATTTTAAAATTATTATTTAAAAGTTATATAAAACTAATTTAAACTTTTTAAAACTTTTTAAAATATTTAATTATATAAAAGCTATTAAAAATACCTTTTTAAATATTATAAAAAATTTTTAATAATATATTTAATATATAACTTAATAAATTTTAATATTTAATAGCTAAATTAAAAATAAATATAAAAATAATAAAATAGTTATAATATTTTAATTTTTATAAAATTATTTAAATTTAATTAAAATATAGCTTTTATATTAATTTAATATTAATATTTAATATATATTTAATTTTTATAATATAATATATATATTAAAATATTTTTTTTATTTTAATATAAATTTATTATTAATTTATTTATTTAAACTAATTATAAGCATTTAATTATATAAAAAGTAAATAATATAAAATATAAGCAAATTAATATTATAAGCAAATTAATATTATAAGCAAATTAATATTATAAGCAAATTAATATTATAAGCAAATTAATATTATAAGCAAATTAATATTATAAGCAAATTAATATTATAAGCAAATTAATATTATAAGTAAATTAATACTTAGCTTAGTAATACTTTTTAAAATAATTTTTATAAAAAATACTTTTTTTATTTTAAATAACTTTGTTAATTTTAATATTATAAACTAGTAAATAGTATTATTAAAACTATAATAAAATAAAAAATTTAAAAATATTTTTTATATTTTTATAATATTTTTTTATAAAAATATTAATTATTAGTTTATAATATTAAAATTTATAAAGTTATTTAAATATTATATAATATAAATAAACTTTTTTTATATAGTTTATAAAAATATTAATTTGCTTATAATATTAATTTACTTATATTTTATATTATTATAATAATTACAATTTTATAAGTTAATATTTATTTTATATAAGTTATAGCAGTATAAACTAAATATGTATAGGCATTATATAAAACCTATAGGGCATAGGCTAGCTGCTATATATATAGACCATATTAAATAACCAGGCTATTACTTTAGTTATTTAACGTTTTTTTTTAAAAGTTATAGCTTAATTAGTATAAAGTTATACTATAATTATTATAATAACTAAGGTATTTATAAGGTAAAAGTTTAACTTTTTGCTTTAGCAAAAGTGTTATGCTATTTTTTTAAATAACTTATATATTACTTTTTTTTTGGCTACGGTTTTGCTGTAAAGTCGACCGATCTTTTTTAAAAAGCTTAGTAGTGCCGATAGTAAACTAGGTAGGAGTTTAGGCTTAAAGACAACCTTGTAGTTAGTAGAAAAAGGGGTAGTTATAGCAGCATAAATTAGATATATATAGGCATTATATAAGACCTGTAAGGCATAGGCTAGCTGCCGTATATATAAACTATATTAAATAACTAGGCTACTACCTTGGTTATTTAATATTTCTTTTAGAAGGTTATAGCCTAATTAGTATAAAGTTATGCTGTAATTGTTATAATAACCAAGGTATTTATAAGGTAAGGGTTTAACTCCCCGCCTTAGCAAAAGTGTTATGCTATTTTTCTAAACGACCTATATATTATCTTTTTTTTGGCTATAGTCCTGCTGTAAAGTTAACTAATCTCCTTTAAAAAGCCTAGTAGTGCTGGTGGTAAACTAGGTGGGAGTTCGGGCTTAGGGACGACCCCGCGGTTAGTAGAGAGGGGGGTAGTTATAGCAGCACGAAGTTACGGCAGCACAAACCAGACATGCGTAGGCATTATATAAGACCTGTAGGGCATAGGCTAGCTGCTATATATATAAACCATACTAAATAACCAGGCTACTACCTTAGTTATTTAACGTTTTTTTTAAAAAGTTATAGCTTAACTAATATAAAATTATATTATAATTATTATAATAACTAAGGTATTTATAAAGTAAAAGTTTAACTTTTTGTTTTAGCAAAAGTATTATGCTACTTTTTTAAACAACCTATATATTACCTTTTTTTTAGCTATAGTTTTGCTATAAAGTTAACCGATTTTTTTTAAAAAGCCTAGTAGTGCTAATAGTAAACTAGGTAGGAGTTTGGGCTTAGGGACAACCCCGCGGTTAGTAAAAAAAGAGGTAGTTACAGCAGCATAAACTAGACATGCGTAGGCATTATATAAAACCTGCAGGGCATAGGCTAGCTGCCGTATATATAGACTATACTAAATAACTAGGCTATTACCTTGGTTATTTAATGTTTTTTTTAAAAGGTTATAGCCTAACTAGTATAAAGTTATGCTGTAATTATTACAATATATAAATAACTTTATTAAAAATTATTATATAAATTAATATAGCGTTATTTTAATAATAATAAAATAAGTTATTTAATAATTATTTTTATAATTTTAAATAATATAAAACATAAGCAGATTAATATTATAAGCAGATTAACACTTAGCTTAATAATACCTTTTAAAGTAATTTTTATAAAAAATACTTTTTTTATTTTAAATAACTTTGTAAATATTAATATTATAAACTAATAAATAGTATTTTAAAAATTATAATAAAATAAAAAATTTAAAAGTATTTTTTATATTTTTATAGCATTTTTTTTTATAAAAATATTGCTAAATATAATAAATATGCTAAAATTCTTTAGCAAATAAAAATGCTATAAAATTATAAAAAATACTTTTAAATTTTTTATTTTATTATAATTTTAAAAGTATTATTTATTAATTTATAATATTAATATTTGCAAAGTTATTTAAATATTATATAATATATATAAACTTTTTTTATATAGCTTATAAAAGTGTTAATCTGTTTATAATGTTAATTTGTTTATAATATACGTTAATTTTTTTAATAAAAATATTTTAATTTTTAAAAAAATACGCTAAGATTTTTTAATATTTTTAACATATTTTAAAATATTAATATAACCTTATAAAAGGTATATTATATATTACGCGCTAAAACGCATGTAATAAAAAAAACCATAGGTTATAAGGCAATATAATATATTAAATAAAAAAAAAAAAGGTTTTTATCTTAATTGCTATAAGTATTAAGCAATAAGACTATAATTAATAATATAAAGGAAATGGTTTAATTAATAAAGCATTCACCGTAAAATATTAAATTAGTGTTATAAGCCTATAAATCGGTTATAAAAAGATTGCTTATATAACCATATATAATATAAAAGGTAATAAATAAGTAACATAATAAATGACATATAATAGCTAGTATAATAGCTAATATAATAGCTAAACTAGCTTATATAAAAAAAAACTATTTATTAAATGCCTTATAAATACACTTAACTAAAATAATAATATAAAACACTAAAAGCCTTAAATATACTATATATTTAGCTTTATATTTACTAGTAATAAAATTGCTTAAACATTAAGTGCTACCTAACTAGCTAAAATCTAATAATTAAAAATCTTACCAATTTTTATATTTTACTAAAAGTTTTACAAGCTTTTTACTTATACTTTTAAAAATCTTTATATTTTAACCTTTTTATATATATAATTTATTACTTATATTTATAAGCTTTAAATTATAAGCTTTTTATAATTTTAGCTTATAATTTTTTAACTATAAGCTATTAAGCTTAATATTATAAAAACTACTATAAAAACTATTTATAACTTTTTTAATAACTTTTTTATATAAAAAAAAGATTTATTATTATAGCTTATAGTTATAATTTATAGTTTTATATAAACTTTAAAATATAAGCTTAAACATTTTTAGCAATTTTTTTATAGCTATAATAAATAATCTTATTTTTAATAATATAAATTTATTTTTATAAGCTTTTTTAAGTTATAATTAAGCTTTATAAGTATATAATAAACATTATATAAAAATTAAAAAGTTTGTTAAATAAATATAAAAATTAATTAAGCTTAATTATTAATTAACTTATATAAAAGCTATTAATCTAATTAATTAATAATATATAAACTTAAAAAAGCTTAATATAATTTTATAACTAGCTTTTAAATTTAAATATATTATAAATTATAAAATATTTATTAATGCTATAGCAAAAAGTAAGTTATTAAACCTAGTTAAATAAACTAAAGACTAGCTTAATAAGCTTAATTTTATTATTATATAAAGTAGAAAAATAAACTTGTTTAAATTAATTATTAACTTAAACTAAGCTTTTTAACATATGCCTTATTTTGCTTAAGCTATTACGTTTAAAAATAACTATAGCAAAGCTATAATAAGCAAATTTTTAACCTATTAAAAAATTACTTTAAGCTTATAACTAAAAGCTATTATAATTAGCAGCCTTTTTTTTATAAAAGCTTTTTTTCTAAAAGCTTTTTTTATAAAGCCTATTAAAAAAAACAACTTATTAACAGCCTTTTACTTTTATAAGTATTTAAAAAATAAGCTTTTTATTAATTTTAATAAAAATTTTAATAAATAATAAAAGGTAACAATTTTTTTACTAGCAAAAAAAGCGTTTACTAAAATTACTATAAGTAGTAATTGCTTTAGCTATTTTAAAAAGTAGCGCTTTAACTACTTTAAAAAATAGCACCTTAACTATTTAATGCCTTAGCTATTTAAAAAAATAGCAAGCCTTTTTTTTTATACTAACTAAATTTATATATAGTTTATTATTTTATATATATTAATATATTTAACTATAGCTACTAAATTTTATAAAAGCTTTATAAAAAAAAAAAAACCTTTTAAGCTTACTATAAGCTGCTTATAAGCTTATCTATTTTTTATAATTAATTATTATTATAAAATCTAGTATAAGCTTTGCTAAAAAAACTATAAAAACGCCTATAAAAAAATAGCTTTTGTGATGGCTTTAGTGGTGGCAGTATAGTTGATTGACTAACTTTACCCTACACTAGGAACTAATATACAGCATAAGGAAAAAAGGAAAGAAAAGGGAAAAGGAAGAAAAGGAAAAAGGAAACTATGTAGTGTGTGTGTGTGGTGGGGCTGCGCACAGACAACCATAACAATGGCAGAACAACTAAGCAGTGTAGGTGGTATAGGTACGTACCATGACGGCTGTAGGTAGGTGACTACCAGGCTGACAGGCTGTCACAGCTTTTATAAAAGCCTAATATAAAAAAAAGCTTTTAAAAAAGCCTATTATATACTATAGCAAAAATTATAAAAAAAAAAAAAAACTTTTAAGCCTTTTTTTAATTTGCAATTTAAAATAAAAATAACTTTGCAAGTATAACTATACTTATATTAACTACCTTAAAAAAAATGATATAGTGTGCCTGGGGGTAACTAGGGTCCTAGCCACCCCCACCTATAATAGTTATATTACGCCAGGACTAGCCTAACCAGCTAGGTCCCATCCTTTTCTGTATCAAAAAATAAGCCTCCTAAAAAAAATTAAAAAAATTGCTAAAGTAATTTATACTAACAAAATAAAGCCTTTAAGCTTATAGCATAACTACATTATACTTATATACTATTTTGCTTTTTTTATATAATCTTTTTATTTATTATTTATACACTTTTAATTTTTAGGTCTTATTATAGCTTATAATATAAAAAACGCTATTATAAATAGCCTTTTTTTAAAAAAATATATTAAATTAATGCTGTAAGCTTATAAATTATTTATAAAAAAATCGCTTATATAACTACTTATAATGTAAAAAGTAATAAATAAATAACATAATAAATAATATATAATAGCTAATATAATAGCTAATATAGTAGCTAAACTAGCCTATATAAAAAAAAACTATTTATTAAATGCCTTATAAATACACTTAACTAAAACAACAATATAAAACACTAAAAGCTTTAAATACACTATACACTAAGCCTTATACCTACTAGTAACAAGATTGCTTAGGCACTAGGTGCCACTTAACTAGCTAAAATCTAACATGTAAAAGGTATATATTCACCTTATTTATACCTTTTTATAATCGGCTAAACCTCTTAACCTTAAGCACTAACAAAAGAGTTTCCAAACTTTTTTTTATTAAAAAAAAACTTTATTTTAACTATTTTAAACCAAATATCTTTTATCTTATAATCTCTTTAACAGCTAGTAAACTATAACCTTAACCTTTAACAACTTCGACTTTTTTAACGGGTATAAACTAGCAGCGTATACATAGTATTAACCGTTGCTTAACTATTTAACTATAATCTTAACTAGTAACTTTTAATATCCCCGTTTATAATATATTATAATAAATTAAAAAAAAGAAAAAAAATCTATATAATTTTTTTTAGTTAAAGGTAAAAAACAGCAAGCTGTTTACTTTAGCTTTATTAAAAACTCTTTTGTCGAAATCTTGTTAATCGGGTTTTTATTTTCTTTCCGTATTAGATATTAATAACAGTAATAATGTTTTTTTTTTCCGTAGTAAGAAACCGTTTAAAAGCATAGCTTTGAATCCGTAGGCTTTTTACTAGTTGTTAAGCAATAAGACTGCAATTAATAATGTAAAGGGAATGGTTTAATTAATAGGGCATTTACCGTAAAAGGTATATATCCACCCTATCCATACCTTTCTACATAGGCAATTAAGATAGGAATACTTTCTGCGGTCCTACCTACGGTAAAGCCTTTTACATGCCTATATTAGCGTGTTATATATATATTACTAACTATTAAGCTATTAACCATTATGATAACTTAATAGCTGTTAAATAGCTAGCACATTATATTTATAATTAGATTTTTTTAAGATTTAAAGTCTTAGCTTTTTCTTTTTTTTTTATATTTTTTAATTAATATATTATATTATATATATATTTTAAAAAGTATTTATTAAATATTTTATTAAATAAAATAACTAAAAATACATATAAAATAATATTAAAACTATTATAAAATTATAAATTTATTAATATATTATATTATGTTATAACATTAAAATTAATAAAGTTATTTAAAAGTTATATAAAATTTATAAACTTTTTTATATAATAAAAAAATAGCTTAATAATATAAAACGGTAAAGGTGTTATAATATAACACCTTTTTATAGTTTATAATTTTATAAGCTATAAAGGTTATAATATTTATAAACAATTATAAGCTTAGCCTTTAAATAGGAATTTTATAAGCTTTTTTTTAAAATTCTTATTTTTTTTCTTTATTTTTATCTTTAATATAATAGTTATAATAACACTTTTTAAAAACTTTTTTATTTAATTAAATAAAAAATACATTATATTATTTAAATTTTTTATTAATAATTATTTAATTATTTTAATTATTAGTTTTTTTAATAAAAAGTATGTTTTTATAACCTTTTTAATTAACTAATAAATTATGAAATCTTTGCTAAAGCTTTATAAGCTTTTTAATTAGTTAAAAGGTGAAAACTTAAAGTTTTCTATGTGATAAGGTTTTATAAGAAATGTCCCTAGTCTTAGTTATGTTAAGAATTTATCCGTTCCTATAAACTAAGGCGTAACAGGTGAAGGATATAGGAAGCAGATAAAGCTTCTAGAGATACTATTTATAATTAGCGTTATTCCTTGATGTAAGCTGATTTAAATCCTAGTCTTAATTAAGGTATTTATCATCCTATGCTAGAGAAATGTGATACACGTCAAGGCAACTTCCAAGTCAAAAGTTTGTTACCAAAGTAGACCTTGGAAGAGAGGGATTTTGTGGTAAGTCCTTCCCTTCAAGTTCTAGCTCTAACACTAGCTAGTATAAAATGAAGCCATTAGTGCTTGAGAGGTGGTTAGCAAACAAAAAATATCCAAATGCGCATTAAGTACGCCACCTGAGCACCAATACCCCGTGCTACCACCCCCAAGTGTTGAGAACTTAGATTACTTGAGTAAGTATTGGGCTGAGCATATTATAACCTCACATATCATTAAAAGCGCTAACAAAGACCACGCCTATCAGGTGATTCCGCGTTAATGGGAGAGATCCGTACATGGGCCGCATCCACATTTTATAGACCTAATTATATTACCTATTCATATCACCTTTTCTATTTGACTTGGAGAGTGGCTTTGACGAGGAAGCGTGGCAAATCCTTCTAATAAATAATTTACCAAGACTTGCTGTGTGTTCTTAGCATGGCGATTTTCATGGTTCGCTGCACCTACAGTATCCATTAAGAACGTACTATACTCGGTGCTAATGTGTGGAAATAGTTAAAAATACGTCCAGGCTTGGTTTGTTCTGGACCTAGTGTACCACGCACAGTACCGCAGTGGTTGAATCGAAGTCTTCGGAAGTTGCTATGTACACATAAGGTGTTGAAATGAGAGAAATACCGCCACAATGTAGACACAGACAGGATGCGTCAATCAACGCCAAGCCGTTATGTGTTAATATTGCCCCCTATTGCCTATTGGAAAAATTACCAGCAGTTAAATACGACTGCTAGGGGCTAGGATGGAGCTATAGTGCCATTGAGGTTTGAAAGTCTGCTTGATTACTTTGGTCAAATGATTGTGTGAATATAGAGGCGTCATTGGCTCTACTCTATAACTGCTGCCGTTTCTGCCGTTGCACAAACAAGGGATGATTGTAGCTTGTGTCCGTGTCTATTGTATATAGGCAATAAAAATAATTGATAATTATTAATGGCGCTCTTCTGGCGCTCTTCAGCTAAGATGCTACCCAAGGTATCATATAGGCGATGACACCTACTCCGTGTTACCAATCTACCGGAATCGCCCCCATGGAGCAAGCCGAAGTTTGTCAGGGACAAATACCAAAAGGGCGTCACGTAGGTGGAGTCTTGAAATACGCTAGATTGGGTTCAAATAGGTACAAGCCGAAGCCAAAAGAAACTATGCGTAAAACAACCAGTATAGGCGGGATTTATACCCGACTAGTCCATAGTACTTACTACCTTGTCAGGAGTCTCTGATGACAAATGACAAGTGCTACGCTAGGATAGGCTAGATTAGACTAACTACGGCTTTAGTCTGTGTTGAAATAATGTATAGTGTATGACCCATAAAGAAAGGTACTTATTGTTGTATTCACCGTAAGTAGTAATAGATAGAAAATAGCCCTTCGTACTAAGCATCAGCCAACTAAAGATACCTCTAAGTCACGTGCTATCCTTGTACCAGGATTAACGGTTGTTATGATGTGTAACAGTTTGTTCTCGCATTGAGCCGGGTGTTGTTGTCTGCTTCCATGTGATTCACTGTAGGTAGATGGAACGTTTGTGTATTTACCTAGTGCACACTACGGAAAGTCTCGTGCCAGAAACTTCACTAAAGAGCATGCAATAGATGTTCCACTACCTACGTAGGAAGTAATATACTAATGTACCTAGGTAGTTTTTGTCCAAGGGTTGTACCGGTGGTCCATGTCTCTCCATCTATTACAGCAGGAGCGTGATGTGCACAGTGTAGCCACACACTAGTGTAAATTAGGTTGACAAGCAGTTGTGTCTTAGACACACCATCTCTAGTCAACTCCAAGGCCGTGGACTCGGGTTTTGTCCTCTGAGCAATTCGACGGCCTTGTACTAAGCCCTTTATATCTAAATCTACCAATTTCTACACCATAGTATCATATTGGCGCTGGGGGACTTTCTTGATTGACTAGCTTTTTGTTATAATACATTTGGCTGTGATTATGGAATAACCTTCATGTGGTTTAGTACTCGTGATACCGAGGACAATAAATACTCCAGACTAAATTTCCGCTAATGGAGTATAGGACGGCTTCAAGGTATGCTCTGAGGTCTCGGGAAAGACAGTGATTGTTTCTCGTCTCCTCTACTGTCTGCTTGAACATGGAGACGTACTTCTTAATCTCGAAGCAGCATATTTTCTTCGCCTCCGTCTCGCTGACCGACCTTTCCTTCATTATAACCCAAATGGCGTTGAACACGTAGTCTAGATCAGCTTCCGTGGCATCGTGCCTCTCCTTGTCCCATGAAAATAGATCATTTGTGAGGCCTAGAGCTGCATATCCTGATCGTGCCATTTCCATACAAATTTCGTACTCATCATCTGGGATTGTGAGAGCCATCCCAAAGGTTAGAGTGCCGAACCAGATACTGCAAAGTTGGCGATCAGTGACTAGATATTTATTACAACATAAGACTGTTGATGACTTACAGTTCCCCAGCGTCAATGACTCTCGAGGGGACGTATTCCTCGAGTGTTTCGAAAGGTGATGACCGGGTACGTGATGCAAGTTGCACGAACCTGGCCCACGCCTTCATCGATGTTACTGCTCTCGCTGGATCTACAGCCATCATCTCTGAAAGCATCTGCGCTTGTAGACGTTTCTCTGGGCCAGATTTGGAGCTAACCCTGAGATCCAACGCCTCATCTCCAAAGGCATCTAGCATCTTAGTTGTCTCCTTTTCGAAACTTTTCTTCAAATCGAAGGTTTCCATCTTATCTACCACCGCAAATCAATAACTATCTTATACTTGGCTTCGACCTTGGAAGATTTACCATCGTAGAGGAAGGCAAATTCATTGGCATAAGAGATGAGTTCTAGCCTGTCCGGGAGACATTCGGGGACCGTTACACAAATAAAGGTAAAGGGATTTCCTAGTCCTCCCTTATAATCATTTACATTGGATATATGCTTAGTCCAATCTCGCTGGGCGCGGAGCGCACCGTTGAGCTCGAGGTGTTGGTCTTTGTGTATGCGAAGAGGAATACCTTCATCAAGTCCGTGGGTTTTATAGATAGCAGGATCGATTTCTTGAGAGTAATTGAACTCCATGACGCGTGCTTGGGAGGTAGGGCTAGATGGAGAGAGAATTTGAATGGGCGACAACGAAACGCTTGAGTGGCGGGTATTGGCGACTTACACGACGGACCAGCTCGCATATAAATCAAACCCATACCCCCATACCCTCATACTGCTGGTTGCCAGATATTCCTTGCACCCGTTGATAGTGTATACTCCTTGGCTTCCCGCGTACTAGTATGATGAAAGGGGCTTAGGCTTCGGGCCGAGTCGAAGGGGTAGGGATATGTTCTATCTTGTGTTTTTGAGGCCCACTGCATCCGAGCCTGGTAATATATATTTGGAGGTTGCTATACTATGAGCATATATGGTAGGTGGTGTGATAGTGTAGTCATGGTATCTAACCTAGCGGACCACCTTAGCGGGTAGCTTAGCGCACGTTGTAGTGGACTGACCAGTTCTTGGATTCCTGAGTAAATGGCTTAATACGTGTAGGAAATACTAACCTAGTCAGTCTAGTTTCAGGATCTGCTGTAGGTACACAATCATCATGACATATTACAAGGGCCTATTCCTGCTTTGTCAAGTATAGCTCCCCTATTTAGTCCCTATTTAGTCGATCCTTGGCTACCCAAATCATTCAGGCCGGTGTGTAGGTATCCGTCTGGCTTCGTTTCCGGTTATTTCTCCTACCTAGTTCCTAGATTTCCCACAAGGTAGGCACATAAACCCAGTCGAATGGAACGCCGCCTGTCAAGATGGACACTAACGTAGCATAGTTAGCGTCAAAGACCCTGGATGAGTAAGTACGTACCCAGCATTATAGTATAGTCTACACTCCGTGTCTCATCGTGGTGCTTTTGAGACACCATGTACCGACATGTACACGTAACATTATTCAGGAGCGTCAGGAGCATCAGCAGCTGCAGTAGTGTAATGTTAAGGGTTTCTTCGTGCTTCCCCACGCCGTTGCCATGCCATGTCATGTGACTATCACTCGGGGAATCATCATGTTGTTTACAACTGCTGCCACTCGGAAGTATCTCCTGATGTCTTGTTCTCTGCGTCGTCTTCCTTTGAACGCGCAACGGCAATGGCGCCCCTAATAGCCAAACTTCTTTCGCATATCAGCCCCGTGGCTGCAATTAGCACCTCACTGTTAGCTTCCGGTTTCTATCTTGTTGGATTGGTCATTTACCGACTCTACTTTCATCCTTTGGCTAGCTTTCCAGGACCAAAGCTAGCTGCGGCAACGGGCTGGTATGAATTCTACTTTCAGTACTGGCTTGACGGCCAGTACATATTCGAAACTGAAAAGCTAGTGAAGAGGTACGGTACGAAACATGACCTCCCTGCCCGAGCTAGATCATCTTCTGATCTATTTCTAGGCCCAGTCATTCGAGTTAATCCCGAAGAGCTCTTTATCCATGATCCAGAGTTCTACAACGACCTCTACGTGGCGGAAAGTACACGGCGTACTAATCACTACGATAACTTTGCTCAGGGCATTGGCTTTGATGGTCAGTCTTCTCATCTCTTCACTTTACTATTATGGGGTTCGCATTGACGCATTCTAGGCTGTCATCTCTTGACGGTGGAACATGACCTACATAGGGCACGTAGGAAGCCGCTTGAGCCATACTTTTCTAGAATGGGAATTTCTCGGCTGCAACCCATGCTCGCCGAGGTCGCCTTACACCTAGAAACGCGACTGAGGGAATATACCAACACTAGCGAGATCGTCCGACTCGACCACGCATTTACTGCCTATACAGGCGATATTATAGGGCGAATGTGTCTAGATACTGACGATCCTGGTGACCGGTTTTTGAGCAGAGAAGACTTTTCTGCCGACTGGTAGGTTCTAATTCTTACTAATATAGTGCTATGTCTGACCTCACTTGCCAGGTCCTGGATTATGCAGATGATAATACGTTCTGTTCCACTCTTCTCAGGATTTCCTTTCATTATCCGGTAAGCATTGATTGCCTGTGTCTCTATAGGCGCATTTCCAGCTCTAATATCGCGACTAGGCTTCTCAGTCCAATCCCTAGCGAAGTATTATTGTGGCTGTACCCACGAGGCCAAGCATTCGCTACGTTTCAGGAGGTTTGGACACATTGCTACTTAGATTGATATGTTGCCACTGACGCGTCATTAGAAAGCACGGGGTAATATCCGTAAGGCCTTGGGGAGTAACTCGTTAAACGATAAATACGTCGAATCTCTATTCCACCATGTAGCCAACAGCGACATGCCAGCATCAGAGAAGTCCGAAGAGCGATTAGCGAAAGAAGCCCAGCTGCTCCTCGGAGGCGGTACTGTAACTAGCGCCCGCACAATCTCATGCGCTGCTTACTATATTCTTACGAGATCAGATGTAGCGAAGAGGCTTAGAGAGGAGCTGAAAAACCCGATGACAGAATGGCCAACTCATGTCCCTACTTGGGCAGAATTGGAAAGACTGCCTTTTCTGCAGGCCGTAATAAAAGAGGCTTTGCGGTATGTACCAAGGCACTCGCTCGTTTCCCCTTTCATGTACAAAGAACTTATCTCAAGCACAGGGTGGATTTTGGTGTCATGACTCGATTGCCTCGGATCTCACCTGACGTACCACTTCAATATAAGCAGTATACTATCCCCGCTGGTGTACGAAGTTCATTAATGATCCTAGTATTGGATATCTCGCTAATGTTCCGCGTAGGTTCCGGTAGGAATGTCGTCGTATTTCATGCACATGGATCCGGACATCTTCCCGAATCCGTCCGAATTTATCCCCGAGCGGTGGCTCGGAAGCATCAATCCCTTGATGAACCGGAATTTTGTCCCATTCTCGCGGGGCTCCAGAACCTGTTTAGGCTCGAAGTAGGCCCCCCTTGCTCTTTTTTCGTCCCCATTTCTCTATATTCAAGAATACTAGTTGACTCTCATCTTTCACTGTACTTATAGCTTGGCATTAGCTGAAATCAGTCTCGTGTTGGCTGTTCTTTTCCGACCGAATGGGCCTAAACTAGAACTTTTTGAAACGGACGAATCTGATGTACGAGTAGCGCACGACTTCGGAGTGCCCTTGCCTAAACTAGATACTAAAGGCGTTCGCGCATATGTTCGCTAATCTGGGTGCATTGGGAGCTATAGGCCCGGGCGCGCCCTAATGGGAAAAGAATCGGTCGTAATGAGCACGATCGAAGTTCAAATTTGCAGTAGCGTATGTGTACATTACTGGACTTACTTGAAGCGGTGAGTGTAGCTAGCGTATCCAACCCCTGGCCGTCGGCCTTGATTAAAGTGCCTCTGTAGGTAGGTAGATAGAACAGTCAGCGGTTAACTCTTTTCCGCACACCATAGATAGACGGCTTGGAGGTGTCAATCTTTTTTTAAAACCCCGCAAAATGGAACCCCCAAGACAGCTACCCCAATACTACCCCCAATTACCCATTTCCTGGTACAATCTGCAGGTGGTTATGCGGGTCAGTCCCGGAAGGGCTCCAAATCCGCTTCTCGGTACCTTCTTAATTGGTTATCCATCAGGTACTATACGTTTGTGGTCGTTGAAAACTCGCATGTCTAGTCTCTTGCAATACTGTGCACTAAGTGAAACTGTACTAGGTCCCGGATGGAGCGGGTCAAGTGCCGGTTATCTGCTTATTTTCTAATTGGGTAGTGTTAAGCAACAACGTCTCGATTGACTATATATATATCGGAATAGTATATGTTTAATTGCGTCAATTAAACTAGTGCTCGTCTCGGGGTAGTCAAGGATTCATGTTGCTATCTCTGGTGTAGTTCAACCAAAATCCACTACTAGCCAGTAAGTGAGAGTAGTTTTTCCCATCTCTACATAGTATACACCAGGGTTGTGAAATTAATCATTAGTTAATGAGTAAATAATTAGTTTAACTAAATTAATCTAATTAATTTTCTAATTAATTAATTTAGTTTTAATTAATAGGTTAAATAATTAATTTAGTTTTATTTAACTTTTTAAATAAATAAAAATTAAATTAATTATTACTTAATTTTAAAAAATAAAAAAAAAGAATTTAATTTAAAAAAAAATATAATTAAAATAAAACTAAAAATAATAAAAATTATAATATAGTTTAATTTTAAAAATATTAAATTTTAAATTTATAAAAGAATTAAAAAATTACGTAACGCATAACATAAGCAGATTGATATTATAAGCGGATTAACACTTTGGCTTGGCGTGCCCTGGAAGCTAATTTTCTATAAGGTAATACTTACTCTACTTTTAAATAACTTTGCAGGTTTTAGTGCTAGAAATTAGTAGTTAGTACTATTAAAACCGTAATAAAATAAGGAATTTAAAGGTATTTTTTATATTTTTATAGCATCTTTTTTCGTAGAGATATTGCCAAATATAGAAAATACGCTAAAATTTCTTGGCATTTTTAGCGTATTCGGCAATATCTTGGCGAAAAAAGATGCTATAAAATAATAAAAAATACTTTTGAATTCCTTATTTTATTACAATTCTAGAGGTGCTATTTATTAGTGCGTAGCATTAAAATCGGCAGAGTTATTTAAATATTACGTAATATGCACAGCCTTTTTTTATATGGCTTGCAAAAGTGTTAATCTGCTTGTAATATTAATCCGCTTATGTTATGCGTTAATTAATATAAAAATATTTAATAATATTTTAAAATAATTTTAAAAAATTTAAAACTTTTTATATAATTATATTATTAAATAATATTTATTATTAAACCTATTTAATTTAATTTTTTATATAGTTATTTTTAATTTTATTTTAATTTTTTAATTTTTAATTTTTTTAAATTTATTAATTAAATTAAATTAATTTTAATCTTAATTAATAAGCTAAATAATTAATTTAGTTTTAATTAGCTTTTTAAGTAATTAATGATTAAATTAATTAATTAGGTTTTTAATTAAGATTAAATTATTTATTTATTATTTAAATTAATTTAATTAAATCATAACCTTGGTATATATAAATAAGGGAATAGTAATAGTCTTAGGTAGTCGATTATGCAGATTACACTATGTAACAACATATTTCTAAATGATATAACTAGTCTCAATATATAAAGCTACATATAAGTAAATAATCTTAGTTTATCAACGCCAAACGTCACGCCAAATCAGGAATTACTACGGCTTATAACACCACCGCAGGTGGCCCAATAATACACTAAGCCGTGTACATATAGTACACGACTGTGGATTCGCAAAACCATGCCGCTTGGCGTGCTATTTACATAGTAGTTCACATCCCCGAACGCGAGCAGAATTCTCGGGTAAACAGGCTTGCGCCCAGAAGAGGAACTTTCGAGTATGGTTCTAGAAATGCGGTGATCCAAGCGTTCATGCGAACGCTTACTTGATCGAGCCTAGATATAGTGTGAGAAGTACATTTAAACCGGCCTCCAGTTTTTCTCCCGGACAGCACTTGTCAAAGGTTCCCAAACGCCCGCATCGACAAATCGCGGATCGAGGATAGTTCACATACTTCACCTGTACACCATTCGTCAACGGGTAGTTTAGATATGCTAGCGCAGGGCGCGGAAGGCACCGGGGGCGGAGGGTTAGACAACCAACTCCAGGTCAGAGGGATATGTGGGCGTTCATGGTGGTCTAGTCTAGATATCTTTCGCGGAAGAAGGAAATTATGAGAATGAAAAGGTACCGTACAAGCGGGTAGTAGCTTCGGTGATATCCGACCCGAAGGGACCAACAACCTCCTCTAATATCTAGTCTATAGGTATTCTTGGTGTAACGTATAGTAGGATAATGGACAACGCAAGGAGTTAGAGTTGTTCTAAATAAAACCCTCCCCACTCTCTGTCGCCTTTAATACAATCAATGAATGATAAAGAGGCTGAAACATCTTGTGCTAGCCCGAGAGTTAATGTACTAGGTTGGGTAGTCGTATCCATTCTATTTAAGCGACAAGGAAACCTTGCCAGCACCGAGAGCGACGGCTCTTCAGCCTATTGGTCAGTCACATGACGATGGCGTAGTTGCTTTCTGAGGTATCCGAATGCATGGTACTTCTTCCCAGACCAAAACCACTAAGTTGTAAATTGTGGGAAAAGGTAGGATTTAAGTAAAGCATCCTGTTGACGACTTTTTATGAAAGCTATAAGGCTATGTGGCATAAGATATGAGCTGACCCGATCGGCTAAGAGCCTTTAATAGATGTAGTGTAATGCACTTCATCTAACGACCTTAAGACGATGTTACAGTATACTTGAGATTACTGGTCGATTAGCGAGGCCACCTACACTGGCCGCCGGTTTCTGTTATTCTGGCTGCCAGGTATATTACCATATATCCTACCAAATAAATACCTTTATCTTATTAACTATATAACTAAAGTTAACTACCTTATAAAAATAAAAAAATTAATTATATTATATAATTATTTTTGTATTTTTTATTATATTATTATACTTTTTTATTTAAGGTATTTTTAAAACTTAATTTTTAAAAATTAAATTTTTATTAAAATAAATAATTTATTTAAGTACTTAGGTAAATAGTATATAGGTAAGCCAAAGCTAAACTTAACTTAAATGTTATAGATATTTTTTAATTAAATTAAGTAGGGCTAACGGCTAAAATAACAAAAGTTAGCGGCTAAAGTAGGTGGGCTCCGATTAGCTTTATTAGATTACGGTACCATTTATCTACGTTATGGCTAAGGCACACCAGATTGTCTTTAAGGATCCCTTCTTAGGCGATTCTATTTACCATAGCCCTAGTTTAAGGTTTAAATATAACCTAGGCGATTATAGCAGATAATTTGTCAGATATTAAGGTTTGTGTGCTTATTTTAAGTCGGTATGGGTCTCTGGTAAGTGACCATAATCCTTACAAGACACGACGATAACCGGTTCTCATTAGAGTTGGCTACCGAAAATATCAGTTAAAAGTTCGAACAATAGAGGCTACCATGGATAAGAACTTCAAATAGGGCTCACAGTAAACTAACTTATTAAGCCTATAGCGCGCTCGATAGTTCAGCCGCAAGGCTTCCTAAGGCTACTGTGGCTCACTCTAGACTGTCAGCATTTCAGCTCCGGCAGGCAAAATTTGTTACAGCAAATTAGACTCCTACTCAGCTTTACACTAAGATATCAACGCCACCTAGTCCTAATCCTACGGTAATACAACCACTTCTTGACGTTCATTTGTTTTAGGTACATTTACTATATGGTCCCGCTCGCGTGAGTCGCAAAGGGACCACCATCCTATTTTTATTCCTTTTAAGCCGAACTTAGCAGAGTCGCAGGCATTTTCTAACCCACCTACACTAGCCGCGATTTTTTACTACATTGGCCGTGCTCTACATTCGATGGTTACTACACCTAAATATAGTATAGTTTTAACTAGGGGCTAAATTATTTAATATATTTGATGCAGGCATGTAGGGGGCCCCACCGTAGGTGGGACCGCGGAAGGTATTCCTATCTCGATTGCCGCAGGCAATCGAGATAGGAAACCTTCCTTCTTCATCATTTAATATACTACATTGCCTTACCCTATGGTTCCCTTTACCAATATTTTTTATTTAAGTAACTTATATAAAATAACTTTATTAAACTTTATATTAAAATTAAATATATATAATATTTTAAAAAAAAAAAAACCTAAGCTATTTAATTTTATATATTTTAAACCTTTTTTTTATTATTTTTTTATATTAAATAACATATATTATAAACAGATTAACACTTTAGTTTAATATACTTTATAAAGTAATTTTTATAAAAATTTTATTAAAAATACTTGCTTTATATTAAATAACTTTATAAATACTATTATTTAATTCGTAAATAAATAATAAACTTAAATTTATTTTTATTTATTTTATAGCTATTTTATTTAAACGTGCACTTTAAAATTTAGTAAAGTATACTAGTTTATTTTAATATAACGTTAATATATTTAATAAATTTAAATATAACGCATAATATAAGCGGATTAACATTATAAGCGGATTAACACTTTTATAAGCCATATAAAAAAACGTTTATACATATTACGTAATATTTAAATAACTCTGCGAGTTTTAGTGCTATAGACTAATAATTAGTACTATTAAAATCGTAATAAAATAAAGAATTTAAAAGTATGTTTTATTATTTTATAGCATTTTTTTCTGCCGAGATATTGCCGAATACGCTAAAAATGCCAAGGAATTTTAGCGTATTTTCTATATTTGGCAATATCTCTACAAAAAGAAATCCTATAAAAATATAAAAAATACCTTAAAATTCTTTATTTTATTACGGTTCCAAAGGTACTAATTATTAGTCTGTAGCATTAAAACCTGTAAAGTTATTTAAAGGTGGAGTAAATATTACCTTATAAAAAATTAGCTTCTAAGGTACGCTAAGCCAAACTGTTAATCTGCTTATAATATTAATCCGCTTATATGTTACGTTATACGCTTAAATAAAATAGCTATAAAATAAATAAAAGTAGATTTAAATTTATTATTTAATTATAAATTAAATAGTATAAAATTTAGCTTTATATAATTTTTTTCGAATTTTTATAAATTTTTAAAATAAAAATTACGTAAAAAGCTTAAAGTTATTAATACTTTTTAATAAACTAAAAAATATAACGTATATTATAAGCAGATTAATATTATAAATAAATTAACACTTTAGCTTAATATATTTTATAAAGTAATTTTTATAAATATTTTATTAAAAATATTTACTTTATATTAAATAACTTTATAAATTTTAATATTATATAATATATAAACTTTTTTATATAGTTATTAAAAGTGTTAATTTGCTTATAATATTAATTTGTTTATAATATATATTATATTAAAAAGCTAAATTTTTTACGAGGTTTTTATATATATTTATATTTATATTTATAAAAAAAAATTATTAAATTAGATTTTAAAGCAGCTAAAATTATACTTTTTAATATAAAAGTAATACCTTAAAGCTTTACCACATATAATAGCTAGTAGCCAAGGTACTGCCACCTTGGTTATTCTGGTTCCTTTTGCGATTGGTATAGTAGTAGGGTATGTAATCCTTTTACTGCAGTAGGTACATCATAGCTATTGTAGGTAGAAGCCCCGCTGTTATAATAACCAAGGTATAGGTTGTAGGTTTAAGCTCTGCGGCCGGCAAAAGCGGACCAACGCTTTTCTAAATTAGTGTGTATGCCACTTTAAATAGTAGTGCCCCGCTGGGCCTCCTGGAGCAATAGCTTGCACAACTTCTTCTGCGGAGGGGGTTATGGCTTTTAAAGCAAAAGCCTAGTGTTATAGGAGGTAGTAACAGCTTGAGGCCTTACTACATATAATAGCTAGTAGCCAAGGTACTGCTACCTTAGTTATTCTAGTTCTTTTTGCGATTAGTATAATGGTAGGGTATTAATACGAGACGGTAGGGGTGTTATAATATGACACCCTCCTATGGTTCATAGTCCCATGGGCTATAGGAGTCATGTGACCTATGGTCACATGACCTATAGTCATGGCACCTGTAGACAGCTGTAGGCGTAGCCCTTAAGTAGGAATTTTATGGGCTTCCTATAAGATTCCTCTTTTTTTCTTCTTTTTTATCTTTAATATAATAGTTATAATAGCACCTTTTAAAAACTTTTCTTAATAATAAATATAATAAAACTAAAAAACAAAGCGTTTTAATTATAAGTATTTAAAAAATTTAAAATTATAAATAAAATATTTAAAGTTATAATATTAAAAAAAGCTATAAATAAAAATATTTAGTTAACTATATAGAAAAATAAATATAGTTTTAAAAAATAAAGTTTATATATTTAATATAAAAGCAGCTTATATAAACTATTTTAAATAACTATTAAAATATTATAAAATATAGCATATTAAAAAAATTATAAAAATAAATAAAAATAATATAATATAATATAAAATATAAGCAGATTAATATTATAAACAGATTAATATTTGGCTTAGTAATACCTTTTAAAGTAATTTTTATAAAAAATATTATTTTTATTTTAAATAACTTTATAAGTTTTAATATTATAAACTAATAAATAATATTTTTAAAATTATAATAAAGTAAAAAATTTAAAAATATTTTTTATATTTTTATAGCATTTTTTATAGCATTTTTAACATATTTAAAAATATCTTACTTAAGAAAAATGCTATAAAATTATAAAAAATACTTTTAAATTTTTTATTTTATTATAATTTTAAAAGTATTATTTATTAGTTTATAATATTAAAATTTATAAAGTTATTTAAATATTATATAATATATATAAACTTTTTTTATATAGCTTATAAAAATGTTAATCTGCTTATAATATTAATTTGTTTATAATATACGTTATATTAAGTTAATTAAAAAATAGCAATATTATATTATATTAATAATATATATAAAATAAAAAAATTATATTATATAAAATATTTTATATTATTTAAATATTTAATATTTATAATATAATATATTATTAACAAAATATAAAAAAGTTAAATTATTATTAATTTTAAATTATTTAATAAAGTTATAATATTTAATATTTATTTATTATTTAGTTAAAAAGCTATTATTAAAAAGTTAAAAAAATATTTTTATTTTATTATACTAAATTATTTTAAATTTTTTTATTAGCTGCTTATTTAGCTAAAATATTAAAATTATATAATAATTATTTTTTTATAAAGCTTAAAAATATTTAAAATAATATTAATAAGTTTTTATAATAGCTTTATTTTTACTTAACAGTTTATAAATTAAAAGTTATTTTTATATATAAAATATTTAAAAGCATATATAAATAATATTAGTATTTATTTAATAATAATAAAAAAATACTATATTTATATAAAAGCAGTTTTAAATATATTTAAAAATATTAATTTAAAATTAAAACTAATAAAGTTATTTATTAAATATTTATTTATATATTTATTAAGCTTTATAATAAATAAATTTAGTATAGCTATAATAAATAATAAAGTTAAAGCTATTATAAAGTTAAAATAGTTAATAATTTTTACTTATTTAAAAAAAATATAAATATAGTTAAATATTTATAAAAGTTTATATTTTAATATTAATAAAAATTATTATTATTATAAAAGTAAAAAAATATATTATTAGTATAAAAATATTAAAATAAAGTAGTATTTATAATATTTATTATAAAAAAGTAATAAATAATAAAAATAATATTTAATTTTATTAAAGCTAAAAAAAACGTTTAAATTACTTTAAAAACAACTTTTATATTTAAACTACTTAATATATTAAAATTATAGTTTAATAATATTTATTAAGCTAAATACTTTATAAAAATAAAGTTATAATATAATAATATTAATAAAATTTATTAAAGGTAATATAATATTAAATAATAATAGTAATAAAGATAAAATAACTTTAACATAGTTAATAGCTTTGCTATTAACTATTGTTAAAGTTATTTATTTAAATTATTATATGGCTTATATTATAGCTTAGGTAGCTTTGTTATATAAAGCCACCCCTAGTTTATTTATATTAAGTATTTTATATAAATAATAGTTAAAAAAGCTATAATTTTGCTGTTAACTTAATTAAGCTAATTATATTTTTAAATAAAATATTTATAAAAAAAATAGGCTATTAAGCTATAAAGCTTAAAGTATTTAGTTTAATTTAAATATGTTAAAACTTTAAACTATAAGTTTAATTTTATATTATTTTTATAATAATTTTTATAAATTATAAAGCTATTTATAATATTATAAACTAAATAAACTTATATTTAATAAACTTAATAAAGCTAAATATAAAGCTAATTATAAAATTTATATATTTATTATAATTTAAGCTAAATATTTATTATACCGAATAATATAAACAAATTAACATTATAAGCAAATTAACACTTTTATAAGCCATATAAAAAAAAGCCGTATATATTATGTAATATTTAAATAACTTTGCTAATTTTAATGCTATATATTAATAAATAGTACCTTTAAAATCGTAATAAAATAAGGAATTTAAAAGTATTTTTTATAATTTTATAGCACTTTTTTTATCAAAATATTTTTAAATACGCTAAAAATGCTAAAAATCTTTAGCGTATTTATTATATTTAATAATAACGTATAATATAAGCAAATTAATATTATAAGCACATTAATACTATTATAAGCTATATAAAAAAAAGCTGTATATATTATATAATATTTAAATAATTTTATTAATTTTAATATTATATATTAATAAATAATACTTTTAAAATTATAATAAAATAAAAAATTTAAAAGTACTTTTTATTATTTTATAGCATTTTTTTTTGCTAAAATATTATTAAATATGTTAAAAATGCTAAAAAAATTTTACTATATTTTTTATATTTAGCAATATCTTTATAAAAAAAAATGCTATAAAAATATAAACAATATTTTTAAATTTTTTATTTAATTATAATTTTAAAAGTACTAATTATTAGTTTATAATATTAAAACCTATAAAGTTATTTAAAAGTAAAGTAAATATTACCTTATAAAAAATTAGCTTTTAAGGTATATTAAGCTAAAGTATTAATCTGTTTATAATATTAATCTGCTTATATTATATGTTACCTTTATAAAAAAAAATGCTATAAAAATATAAAAAATATTTTTAAATTTTTTATTTTATTACGATTTTAAAAGCACTATTTATTAGTTTATAATATTAATATTTACGGAGTTATTTAAAGTAAAAGAAATATTTTTTATAAAAATTACTTTAAAAAGTATTGTTAAGCTAAGTGTTAATTTATTTATAGTGTTAATCTGCTTATATTTTACGTTATTTTAAGTTATATAAACTTTATTTTAAATATTTTATTTTAGTTATTAATACTATTAAATTTAAAAAAAAACCTTATTAATAATAAAAAACAAAAAAAGCTTAAAAATATTATTAATAATTTTAAATACTAAAAAACGTTTAAACTAGTAATAAATAATATATAAAAAAACAAACTAATATAAAAATATAAAACTAATGTTTATTTTGCTAAAATTTTAAAAGCTTTTAAAAATAAGTAAAATATTATTAAAAAATTAAAAGCAAGGTAATAAAAAAACTTAAATGTTTTAATACCTATATTAGCTATGCTTTTTTTTTATAAGCTATTAAAAAATAAATTGCTTTATTTTAACTATAAAAACAGCAAAAAATAATTTTATATTTTTATTTTTTATTAAAATAAAATATTAAAAATAGTATATAATAATATATATTATTTTAGCTTAAAAAATAATATATAAACTAAAAGGTTTTATAATTTATAACTTATTAAAAAAGGTTAAAAAATATCTTATATATTATTTAAAATATATAATATTAATAATAAATAAATAAAAATTATTAAATAAGCTAAAGCTAATTTAAAAGCTATTAATTTTATATTATATTTTTATAATAAACTTTATTATTAAGTTGTTTAAAATATTTTTACTTAAAACTTTTTAATATATAATAAACTTTAATATATTTAATATTTTATTAATAGTAATTTATAAGTTTAATAAAAAAACTATTTTAATATTTAAAAATATTTAATATAAAGTAAAATATTAAGCTAAAATATTAACTAAGCTACTATTATAATATAATTATAAAATTTTATTTAAAATTATTTTTAATTAAAATTTAAAATATATATTAAAATTTTAACAAATATTATAATAGTAAATAAATATTATATTAATAATATTTATAAGTTATTATTTATAAATTAATAAGCTAAATAAATAATATAATTAAAATATAATAATAATAATATAATATTATATTATATATAAAATAAATAGCTTTTAAATAAACTTTATATTATTTTTATAATATAATTTTAATAATATAAAGTTATTAGTAATTAAATAATTATTAAATAAGCTAGTATTAAAGTTTAAAGTTTAAAATATAATATTTATTTTAAAAGTATTTAAAAAAATATTAAATTTTAACTTATATTAATAAATATATTAGCATAATATTAAATTAGTAATTAATTTTATTATTATAAACATAAAAATTTAATATAATATATAATAAAACCTAATTTAATTTTAAGCTAAAAATTAAATATACTTAAGGCTTTATTATATTATAAGTATTATTTATTAAAGTTATTTTTTTAAAAATAGTTAATATAAAAAACAAAATTTTTTATTATTATATAAAAAGTTAACAAGCTAGCTTATAAGCTTAATTTCTTTTAATATTAGCAAATATATTATATAATATTAATTATATATATATATATTTTAACACTATAAAAATTAAATCTTTTTTAATATTAAAAGCTATATTTTAAATATATTATAATTTAAAAAAATATAAACAATTTAATATTATATAAAATTAAAATATTATTTAAATATAAAATAATATATTAAAAAAAAGTATTAAGTTTAAAACACTTTATAAAATAAAAAAATTATAAAAATAAGTATAATAAATAATACTTAAAAAGCTTATTAATAAAAAATATAGTAAAACTAATAAATAAATTAACGTAAACTATAAAGGGGTCTAGTTTAAAAGTAAAATATAGTGTATGTATTAGAAAAGAAGTGTGGAATTTTAGCGCAGCTAGAATTCCCTACCTATGTGGGCTACACTATGTGGGGTATGTAGGGTTTATAGGGTCTGTAGGGTCTATGTGGCTAGGGTCCATATGGCTAGACTGGTGGCTATGGCCACCAGTAGCCATGGCCCCCTTAGCCACCTATATCAAAATGCCGGCTAACTGGCAAAAAAGCTACTGTTTGCAATAGTTACCTAATTGACTGGAATAGGCTATAATAAACCGAAATAAACTGTAATTAACTGGCGTAGGTGGCATGGGGTTTAGTTAACTAGTTAACTAACTAACCTTAACTAACTAACTAGCCCTAACTGCCTAGGGGTCTGGTAGGCTGGCTAACTAAGGGTATGGCAAACTGACTGGTGTAGGGAATTTCGAAAGGGTTAACGAACTGCTAGCGAAGGCGTCGCCTTTTTTATATAGCTGTAGATATTGCGTACCTTGGTCGGCAATATCTATAGCGCAGGGTTTGTTAGGTAAGGGATTTAGCGGGGTAGTATAATGTTTAGTTGTTAACTAGCAGCATTAAAAGCAATATCTTTTTGATTATAGCATACCTTAGTCGGCTATATAGCATACTTTAGTCGGCTATATAATTGTTAAGGTTTAAGGCGCAAGGGTTTATATTTGTATAACATAATATTTTCTTAATTATAGCATACTTTAGTTAGCTATATAGCATATTTTAGTCGGCTATATAGCGTACTTTAGTTAGCTGTATAATTATTAAGATTTTAAGCGTAAAGGTTTATATTTATACAGTGTATAAAGCTTCCGATCTGCTGGATATAATAAAGCTATTTCCGACTATAAGAATTTACTGCAAGAAAAACTTATTTAATAATAAATATTTGGCTCGGAGTAAAATTCTATTAGAATTTATTTGGTCCTAACTAAATATAAACGTAGAGGCACTATTTCTAACATAAACTGCAGAGAGGTCTAGTTTAGAAGTAAAATATAGTGCATATATTAGAAAAAAAGTGTAGAATTCTGGCGCAGCTAGAATTCCCTACCTATGTGGGCTACACTATGTGGGGTATGTAGGGTCTGTAAGGTCTATAGGGTCCATGTGGCTATGGTCTATATGGCTAAACTAGTAGCTATAGCCACTAGTAGCTATGGCCCCCCTAGCCACCTATATTATAAATATAATAAAAAATACTTATTTATGTTTAAAAAACGTTAAATAAAAACAAATTGTAATATTAATAATATAAATAATAAAAATAATAAAAATAATATATTAAAAAATAATTAAAAAACTATAAATATTATTTTAAAAATTAATATTAAAATAAAATTGCTTAATAATATAGCTAAGCTATTATTATAGCTTAAAAATAATATATTATTTTTTTATAAGCGTATTTATTTATATTTACTAACATTTTGCTATATTTATTTTATTTATTTTTTTATTTTATAGCTAATATTTTTATATTTAAATATATTTAATTTATTTATTTTATTTATTAGTTATTTTATTAATTTTATTATATTTAATTATATATTTAATATTATTAATAGTTTATTATTTTTTTATTATATATATATTTATTTTATTTATTAATTATTTAATTATTATATTATATTTAATATTATTATTAATTTATTAATTTTTTTATATTATATATATAATTTAATAATAGCGTTAATTTAAAAAAGCTAATATATAGTTATTTATATAACCTTTTTTTTTTTAATAATTAAATAAATAAACTTTAATTAGTTAAAGTTTTTAAGCTAATGTTTAATTATAATAATAATATTAAAATAATTAAACAAAAATATAAAGTTATTATTGCTTAATATATTAAAAATAATATAGTTACTAGCTATAAAAAGGTTTTTATAACAAAAAAAAAAGAAAATATATAAAAAAAACAAACTTATTAAAATAAAAACGTGATTATATTATTTTTATATTATTTTAAATAATTATTTAGCTAAATAAAAACTTAATATATAAAAAATAATTAAAATTTTAGCTATTATTTTATTTATTAAAAAGCAATTTAAAAGTTTATATATTTATAATAATATTAAATTTTAATTAATAAAAACTAATTTAATATTTTTTATTATTATTAATATTAATATAAAAATATTATTATTTATAAATATTTAAAATTAATTATAATTTAATTTTAATATTATTTTTTAAGTTATTAAGTTTAAATAAAAACAAAGTTGTTAAAAATAACAATATTTATAAAATTTAGCAAAAAATAAAACTTAAAAATATTATTACCTTAACTAAAAAAGTATTATAAAATATAGTAAATATTATATATTATAATTTAAAAATAATAATAATATAATATATATATATATAATATAAATAACGTTTTTATTTATATTATTTTAGTAAAACTAAGTTAAAAAGGTATAAAATATTTATAAAATAAAGTTAAATAAACTAAAATTAATATAGCAAAATTAATATTTATAATATTTACTTAAATATTAAATAAAACTTTTAGTGCTTTAAATATTAACGCTTAAGTATTATTATAATTAACGTTTATAATAAAGGCAAAGCTTTTAATTAAGGTTTTAAATATATATTAATCTTAAAGTAAAAAAAAAAAAAAAAAAATTTATAAACTATTTATAAAAAATATAAAATATATATGACATAGATAAACTAAGGGTGGCTTTGCGCGGCAGAGCCACCTAAGCCATAATATAAGCCACATGGTAATTCGGATAGATAACTTTAACAATAGTTAATAGCTTTGCTATTAACTATGTTAAAGTTATTTTATTTTTATCACTATTATTACTTAATACTACACTACCCTTAGTAAATTTTACTAATATAATAATATATATATAATAGCTAATAAGTTTATTAGCTAAATATTTAAGCATTTAAATAATTTAAAATAATATAAATAATATAAAAACTAGCTATAACTACTTTTTTTTTATTAAAAAAATCTTGCCTTAAAATTTAAATTTAGTGCTTTAAAGTTACTATTTTTTAATAAAAAAAAATTACTTTAAGTTTTTACTTTTTTATTATTATATTATATATTTTTAATTTATAAGAATATAATAAAGCTTTTTTATAATATATTATTATAATATTTACTAAATATGCTTATATTTATATTTTATTTTCGCATTTTTTTTATTAATATATTTTTTAGTTTATTATTATCTAGGTGTTTTTTTTAAACTTATTTTTTTTTTTGCAGCTTTTAGCTATTTCTTTAGTTTTTTTTTAAAAAACCTATTAAATTAAGGTTATTATAATAAAAATTTAGCAATAGCTTTAAAAAGTTTTTAAAATTACTTACTAAATATTATTTTTTATTAAAGTTTTATTTTTTTTAGTTTATTTAATATTAAAGTTTTTTATAATATAATTATTATTAAATAGAATTTACACTATAGTGCAAAAGATATAGCTGCCGCAAACAGCCCGGAAAACTTAATTATAAAAACGCTGTTTAAGTTAAGTCTGGTTTTTTATTTATCGTATAAAAGGCTATAAACAGGTAGCAATATATAAACAGGTATTAAAGGCTATTTAAAGTAGCCTATACGGTATAATTAGCTGCTAGCTATACCGCTATTTTATTAAATAGCTATTTAAATACTAGATATTTTTTTTATAGCTAGCAGCTTAACTTAAGTATAGGGGTAAAAAAGCCATTTAGCTATCGTATAATAAGTTAGTTTAATAAAAAGTTATTATAGCTTACATATAATAAGTAAGCATATTATACGCGTATAATAAGTAGTTAAATAAAGCGCTATTTAGTTAATTATATAGCAGTTAATTAATTAATTGTTTAGCTTGTATATAATTATTTTAATTAAATAGTTGTTTAGCTAACGTATATTAGGTTAACAGGTTATATTCTTTTTCTTATATTATGCTAACTAGCATATACGCCTTTAACCTTTTACACAAGTCGGCAAAAAATCTAATAAAAAAAAACAAAGTTGTTATAGCTTACATATAATAGGTAAACAAGTTATATATGCATAATAAGTAGTTAAATATAAGCTGTTTAGCTTACGTATAGCAGGTTAACTAGCGCAATAAGTACGCTATTAATTAAGCATTTATATAAAGGCTAAGCTAAAGTATAAAATAAGTAATCGATTTTTTTTTTCTATTAATATTGCTAGAGGAACTAGAGTATAAAACAAAATATAAAATAAAATATAAAGTTCTTATAAACAAGGTTAAGATTTTGTTTTTATTTTTGCTAATTTGTACTCTTTATGCCAAAAAGCATTAATTAGTATTAAATAAAATTTGCACTATAGTGCGGAAGATATAGCTGCCGTAAACAGCCCGGAGAACTTGATTACAAAAACGTTATTTAGGTCAAGTCTAGTCTTCTATTCATCGTATAAAAGGCTATGGACAGGTAGGTATATATAGGTATAGTAAGTAGCCTATACGGCATAAAGCCGTATAACCGGCATATAGCCGATAAATAGCCGGTTATATAGCTAGCCGCTAGCTATACCGCTATTCCATTAAATAGTTATTTAAATAATTATAAAATATAAATATATTTAACTTTTTATTTTTATTTTTTATTAAAAAAAAAGTTATAGTTTTTTTATTAAGTTTTTTTTAATATTTATTTTAAAAAAAAGTTATTTAAATACTTTTATAATTAATTAGCATAATATAAATTTATTAATTATTAACTATTAAGTATTTTTAATTAAAATATTATAAAGTTTATTTTTTTTAATAATTTTATAATATTATTAAGTTAATAAATAATTTAGTTTATAAAAAACGTTATTAATTACTTATAATTAACATTTTTTAATAATAAAAACTTAATTATTAATATTAAAATTAAATTTATATTAATATTAGGTTTTTTTTAATTATTTATTTTTAAGTTTATTTTAAAATTTTATATATAGTTTTAATATATTTATTTATAGTTTTAGCTATTAATTATATTTTTTTTATTTAATTAGTTTTTTAAAAAAAACTTTATAATATTAATAATTTAACTTATTTAATTATAATAACTTAATATTAAAAACTTAAATAAAATTTTATAAAATTATAACTTTATTAAATTATATAATAAAAAAGCTATAATAAAATATATTATAAATATTATATTAGCTTAATTATTTTAATAATAGCTATAAAATAAATATAGTTATTAGTATAATGTTTACAGCATAATATTATACTTATTAGGCTATAAACCTTATAAAAAAATATTAAATAACTAAGGTAACAGCCTAGTTATTTAGTATAGTTTATATAATATGGTAAATAACTTAATAGCTTGTAGCTACTTTAGTATTTTAATTTTAAAGCTTATATATTAGCTAGTTTATTTTACCGTAATTACTTTTTTTTTTATATTAAAAAGTTGTTTTTAATTTTAATTTCTTACTTAAATTACTATTAGCACTGTTAGCCTTTTTATTAAAAGTTTAATTAATATAACTAAAACTTTAGTTAAAAAAGATATAATTATATAGGTTATTTAAAAAAAAGCAGTTTAATTATAAATATTTTACTATTTTTACTAAAGCGTAAAATTAAACTTATATTTTATAAATACCTTAGTTATTATAATATTTATAGCATAATATTATATTTATTAAGCTATAAACCTTATAAAAAAATATTAAATAATTAAAGTAGTAGCTTAGTTATTTAATATAGTTTATATAATATGTTAAATATTTTAATAGCTTGTAGTTATTTTAGCACTTAAATCTTAAGGCCTATATATTAGCTAGTTTATTTTACTATAACTACTATTAAGTTAAAACTAAATAAATAAATATTTATTTTAATTAATAGTTTAGCTAATATAAAAACAAATAAATATTTTTTTATAAATATTAAATTTATAAATACTATAATATTTAAATTAAATATTTTTATTATAAACAACTTTTATAAAAAAGTAGTTTTTAAATATAATAATAGTATTAGTTTTTAATAAGGTATTAATAAAGCTTTTATAGTTAATTTTTATTTAAAAAGTAAAACTTTTAAAAATATATTATTAATAATATTAAAAATAAAATATAATATTTTTATTAGCAAAATTTTTTATAAAAAATATAATATATTATTTAATATTTAATATAAATATTATATATGTTTATTAAAATTACTTATAAAATTTAAAAAAAAAATATTAATAAAAAAATTAAAAAAATTAAAAATAGCAGCAGCAAAATATTTTAAATATATAATAAAATAACTTATTAACTTTAATTTTATTTTAACTATTTTTATTATATTAGCTAAAGCTAAAAAAGCTAAAACTATTTATTAAAATATTTTAATTTTAAATTATAATTTTATTACTTTATATTAATTATTTTAAATTAACTTTTAATTAAAAAAAATATAAAAAATAAACTATATATTAAATAAAATAAAAAATATAAACTTTTTATATTAATACTTAATATTTTTATTAGCTAATATTAAATAAAAATATAATATATAATATATATAAATTATAAAAAAATGTTTTTAAATAATATAAATATAAATTTATATTTAATATTATAGTTATTAATATTATATTATTTTTTATAGTTTTATATAAAAATAAAAAAAAAGCGGCAAATATATTACTTTTTTAAGTAAAATTAATATATATATTTATAATAAAAAAAAAAAATTCAACCGTAAAATATAAGATATAGTTTTTAAAATATATAAGCTATTACTTAAAATATTTAATAAAATAAACTTTAATATTTTAATAATTTTTTATTTAATTAATTATTATATTAAATTTATTATAAATAAAAGGATAATAAATATAATTAATACCTTTTTTTACTATATATTGCTTAAAAAATTAAAAGTAATATATAATTATATATTAAATAACTTAAAAAAAAAATTTATTGTTTTTAAAAGCGCTTTTTATACTGTTTTTATATTGCTTATACTTAAAGCTAATAAAAGCTTATAAATATATATAAACTATTAAAAAATAAACTTATTAATAAAACGTTTATATATATTTTTAAAGCTTTTTATTATATTTATATATATATTAATAATAAAAATTTAATATAAATTATTTAAATATAAAGTTATATTTTTTAAATTAATTAATAAGCTAATAATTTTTTAACAATATATTAATAGCTTATTAAATAATAACTTAAATAAGTTTTATAATATTTGTTTTAATAATATATTAGTTTATTTTAAAAATTTAAAAAAGTATTAAATTTATATAGCTATTATTTTAAAAAAACTAAAAAATAATAAGCCTTAAGCTAATTTTAAAAAATATAAGTTTTATATTATTAAAACTAAATATTTAAGCTTTATTATAAAATATAATAAAATAAAAGTTAATTTTAAAAAAATAATAGTTATATAAAACTAAAAAATGCTTAAAATAATAAAAGCTATTTAATTATTTTTTAAATTTTATAATTTTTATTAATAATTTATAATTAAATATAGCTATATTATAAAACTATTAAATAATTTTATATAAAAAAACCTATTATTTAAATAAATTAAAAATTATTAAAAAGCTTTTAATAAATTAAAAAACTAATTAATTTTAGCTTTAGTTTTTACTTATTATTATTTTAATAAAAAAATATATTTTAAAACTAATATTTTAAATAAAGTAATAATAAGCTACTTTTTTTAAAAAAAAAATAATAAATAATAATACCTAATTAAATTTTATTTTAAAACTATATATAATATTAAACTAAATTATAATATTTATAATAAAAAAATGCTAATAATAATAAAAAGCTTATAATATTAAAAACTAAAGTTAATTAATATTTAAAAAAATAAGCTATTTATTATTATTATAAATTATAAAGCTTTAAAATATTTTAATATTAAATAAAAACTAAATTTATAATAAATAAACTAAGTTAATTTTTTTATTTAATATAACTTTGTTATTATTTACTAATTAAAATTAAAAAATATAATTATAAACGCTTTATTTTTAAAAAAATAAAATTAATAATTAGTAATATATATAAATATTTAAATTAGTTAATAAAATTAAAAAAATATCTTTAATATATATAAATTTTAACTTTGTTTTTAATATTATTAATAGCTTTATTAATAAATAAAGTTTTATAATAAAATTATAACTTTTTTAATTTAAAAATTTATAAAGTTAAAGCTTATATAAAAATAAATAATAATTAGGTATTAAATAAAAACTTTATAACTTATAAAAAAAAAATAGTAATATTAAAAGTTAATTATTTATTAATATATATTTTAAAAAAAAGTATATAAATAAATAATTATTATTTACTTTAAAAAAAGCAAAATTTAAAAATTAGTTGCTTTATAATATTAATAGCTAAAATTTATAAAAGATTATAATATATATATTACTAATTGCTTTTAATATTATTTTATAAAAGTATTTTATAATAAAACTTTTAGTTTTTTATAACTAATTTTTATATTATTATATTTATTTTAATATATTATTATAAACTTTAAAAAAATAATTATAAATAGTAAAAAAAAAAAGTTTGTTTTTATTATAATTAATTAATTAAGCAAATTATTATAATTAATATTTTATAAAAAAAAAACTAAAATAACTGCTTATAATATTATATAATTATATTATAAAAAGCTGTTTTAAATTTATAGTTTGCTATAATAAATTAACTTAAATAAAAGCTTTTAATTTATTTTATTATTTATAAAAAAATTAGCTAAAATTTTAAAAATTAAATAAAAACTATTTTTTATAAAATATAATAAATTTATAAAATAAGCTAAAATTATTATTAAATATTTTAATTAATAGTTACGGTAAAATAAATTAGCTAATATATAGGCCTTAAAATTAAAATATTAAAATAGCTATAAGCTACTAAGCTATTTATTATATTATATAAATTATATTAAATAATTAAGCTGCTATTTTAGTTATTTAATATTTTTTTATAAGGTTTATAGCTTAATAAATATAATATTATATTATAAATATTATAATAATTAAAGTATTTATAAAATATAAGTTTAATTTTATATTTTAATAAAAATAATAAAATATTTATAATTAAACTGCTTTTTTTTAAATAACCTATATAATTATACCTTTTTTAACTAAAATTTTAGTTATATTAACTAAACTTTTAATAAAAAGCTTAGCAATACCGGTAGTAATTTAAATAGGGGATTAAAATCGGGGACAACTTTTTAGTACGAAAAAAAAGGTAGTTATAATAAAATAAACTAGCTAGTATATAGGCCTTAAAATTAAAGTACTAAGGTAGCTGCAAGCTATTAAGCTATTTACCGTGCTATATAAACTATATTATATAACTAAGCTGCTACTTTAGTTATTTAATATTTTTTTTATAAGGTTTATAGCTTAATAGGTATAATATTATGCTGTAAACGTTATAATAGTTATAAAAAATAAGTTTTTTTTTAAAAATAAAGTTAAAAAAACTTTTTTTTTATATTATTAATATTTAATATTAATAGTTTTTTTTTAAAAAAAATTAACTATTTTTAAAGTTTAGCTTTTTTTACTTTAAATTTTTTTTTTTTATAATTATAATTATAATTATAATTATAATAACTACTATTATAGTAATGGCTTAAGGCCTTACCATATATAATGGCTAGTAACCGGAGGTATTGTCACCTTGGTTATTCTGGTTCCTTTTGTGCGCAATTGGTATAACGGTAAGGTGTGCGATCTTTCTGTTGCAACGGGTCCACCATAGCCATTATAGGTCGTACCCCCGCTGTCACAATTATTATAATATTAATATAAAGCTTTAACGTTAATATTAATTTAAACATTATAATTATAATTACTTTTTATATTTTTTTTAAGCAATTTTAAATAATATAGCTTTTTTTATAGCAAGTAAAATATTATTTATTTTTTATTAAAATTTTTATTTTATTAAAAGTTAAATAAAGCTAAACTTTACTTTTTAAAATATTAAAGCTAAAGTTAAATTTAAAGTTTTTAAAAAAACTAGTGTTTTTTTAATTATTACTATATTTTTAATTAAAACTTTTTTAGCTAATATAGCTTTACTTAAAAAAAAAGCCTTTTTAATTTAAGTTTTTTTTATTAATAATATTAATAATAATATTTTTTTATTTGTTATTATTATTAATTTTTATTAAATTATAAATTAATTATTTATACTATAAAATAAACTTAATATAATTAACTTTATTTTTAAAATATTAAGTAATAATTTAGTTTTTAATTTAAAAAATTAATTGTTAATAAATTTCTTTTTTTAAAATAACTTATTAAATATATATTTGCTAATAAAATAAATAAATAAGTTTTTAAAAGTTTAAAATTTAGCTAAAGTTATTATCTTTAAAGCTTTAAATTTTGCTTAAAATTTTTATTTTTTATTAAAGTTTAAATATTACTTTTTTAAATATATAAATAAATTATTTGCTATTTTAATTTGTTTAAAATATTTAGCTATAATTTTATTTAAATAAAATTTAATATTAATTATTTTTGCTTTATTAATTATAAACTAATTAATATTTACTTTAAAATAGTTAGCTTAAGTTTAATATTAAATATTAAAGTTTATTTTATTTTTAATAAAATTATTATAAAATATAAATATTTTTACTTTAGCTAGTTTTTTAAGTAAAATATTTATATTAATATTAATAAAACTAAATATATTTTACTTTTTAATAATTAAGTTAAAAATAAGCTAGTTAAATTTATTTAGCTTAGTTTTTTTGTTTTTAAGTTTTTTATATATATTATTTATTAAAGTTTTAATAATATTAGCTTATTTTTAATTTTTAATATAAACTTTTTTTATTATATAAATTAAAATATTAATAAAGCTGTTTAATATAATTATAGCTTAAAATAGTTTAATAGCTTTAAAGTTTTAAGCTTTAACTATTAAAGCTTATAGTTTTATTTTTTAAAATAAAATAAAATAATTTATTAAATATATTTTATAAAAAACGTTTTTAGTTATTAAGCTATTAAAGTTAAAAAATATAATATATTTAATTTATATAGTAAAAATAAAATAAAAAGTAAAATAATAATAGCTAGTTATTATATAAATAGTTATTTTTACTAAATATATAACTATAACTATTATATTTTTTTAAACATACTTAATAATAATAGCTTTTTTAAAAGCTTTAAATTTATTATTTATAATTATTATTTTAAATAAGTTATATTAAAATATATAAAGTTTTTTTAATATGTTTTAAAATTTATTATTATTATTGCTTATTATATAAAATTTAACAGTTTTTATTAAAAAAAATTAATAATAACTATAATTGTTTTTAAGTTATAAAAAATAGTTAATATATATATTAAAATATATAATATTATTTAAATTAAAAATAACTTTTTTTTAGCTTATATTTAAGCTTATTTTTTTATTTTACTAGTAATATTAACGTTATTATTTTTAGTTATAATAATAAGGTTTTAATACAACCCCATAGGGGGTATATCGCGTGTCACGCGCTAGAACGCATGTTATACGTATGCCATTAACCATTAAGCCATTAGGCCATTGTAACAGCCTAACGGCTGTTAGGCAGCTGGCACACCATGTCTATAATTAAATTCTTTCTAAGACCTAAAGTCTTAGCCTTTCCTTTTCTCCTACATCTTTTTAGTTAATATATTACATTACACACACACCTTAGGAAGCATTTATTAGGTTTATAATTTATTAGTTTAAAAATAAAATTAAAACAAGGTTAAAAATTGCAGCTTTAGCATTAATTTTTTTTTAAAAAAAAAGTAGCGTATATATAACGCTAAATAGGTTTAAGGTTTAATTAGTTAATTATATACTTATATAAAATTAGTTAATTAATTAATAAGGTTATAATATTTTTTAGCAAAAAAAATAACCTTAAGATTATTATAATTAATATTTATAATAAAGGCAAAGCTTTTAATCAAGGTTTTAAATATATATTAATTTTAAGGTAAAAAAAAAAAAGAAAAACTTTATAAACTATTTATAAAAAATATAAGATGTATAATAATATATATATAATAACTAATAAATTTATTAGCTAAGTGTTTAAGTATTTAAATAATTTAAAGTAATATAAGTAATATAAAAACTAGTTATAACTAATATATATAATTATAAAATAAAAATTTTAAATATATTATTTATAAAATATTTAGTTTAAAAAAAAGCTAAACAGCTTAAAAAAGCTTTAAATAACTTAATTATATAAAATGTTAAAAAAACAATAACTAAATATATTAAATTAATATTAAATAAATATATATTAAATGTTATAAAATGAAAATATTATTAATTTAATAGTATTAAATAATAATATAGTTATATATTATTAAATAAAATAAATTAGCTTTAATTTAATAATTTTAATATTAAAAAACGCTTTTTATACTTTTTAAACATTATAATAAAACTATTATTATTTAATATATTATTACTTAAGATATTATTATATAAATAAAAATTATTAAATAATAATAATAATATAAGCTTTAGCTTATAAAATTTATTAATTTTAAAAAAGCGTAAATATATATAACTAAAAAAAAAAACTAAAATAATATTTATATTTTTATATTTATTAAAAACATTATAATATATACGCTTAAAAAAATATAAAATTATATTGTTTTTTTATTTTATAAATAACTTTACTTAATATAAATAGCATTTTAATTATTACTTATATTTTTAAAATATTATTTATTTATTTATTTATTTTATATAATTGCTTTATTTTATATAAATAGTATTATTTATTTATTTATTTTTTTATTTTATATAGTTAATATTATATTATTACTTATTTACTTATTTTTACATAGTTGATACGACTTTATAGGGGGTGTATCGTGTGTTATGCGCTAAAACGCGTGTTGTTTGTGTGCCACTGACCATTAAGCCATTAGGCTATTGTGACAGCCTGACGGCTGTCAGGCAGCTGGCACACCATGTCTATAATTAGATTCTTTCCAAGACCTAAAGTCTTGGCTTTTCCTTTTCTCTTATATCTTCTAGTTAATATATTATATTATACACATACCTTAAAAAGCATTTATTAGTAGTTAATATTTTTAGCTAATTTTTATACTAAATATTGTTTTTTTAGTTATTAAAATATTACTATTTAAAATACTTTTTAAAGTAATATAAATAATATTTTTTTTTTATACTTAATATTTTAATAAAGCAAAAATAATAAGAACATTGTTTTTTTTTTTAAAAAAAAGCAAATATTAAGCTTAAGATTAAGATAGCGTTTTTTAAAATGCTATTTTTTAAATACTATTTTTAAATAATATCTTTATTAATATTATCTTTTTAAATATTATCTTTTTAAACGTTATTCCTTTAAATAGCCTTTTATAAGTTATTTGCTATAGCTTTAATAACCTAAAATAGTAATTTTATAATAACTATTTAACTAATATATAATAAGCTTTATATAATAAGTATATTTTTATTAAAATATTATTAAGCTTTATTAAGCAATATAGCCTTAATAATATATTTGTGACAGCGGGGCTTTTGCCTACAATGGCTATGATGGACCCATTGTAGTGGTAGGGATCGCACACTTATACCACTATACCAAAAGGAACCAGAATAACCAAGGTGTTTATACCTTTGGTTACTAGCCATTATATGTGGTAAGGCCTTAAGCCGTTACTATATTATACTTAAACTTATTTAAAAAGCAATATAATAATAACTTATTTATTAAAAACTTTTAAAAGCATATATTTATTAATATATTATAAACATATAGTAATATTTATATTATAAACTATTATTATATTATTAAATTAAAAATTAAAAATTAAAAATAAAACTTAAAAAATAATATTATATAATATCTTTTAAAATAAATTAAGCATTTTTATTTTTATTATTAAACTTGAAAATAAAAAGCTTATAATAAAAAAAACAAACTATTTATTTTAAATATTTATTTATTTATATAATAATTACTATTATCTTTATTTAATAATATATAAAATTATTAAATAAAATATTATTTATAATTTAAAAACTAAGTAAATTTTAAAAAACTTTTTATTTATTAATTTTATATGTTTTTTTATTTAAAAAAATATTAATAATAAAATAACTTATTATTAAAAAATATAATAACAAGCTTTTAAAAAATATAATAATATTATTTTTATATTTATATTATAAACTTAATATATAAAATTAATAAATATAAAATATATTTTAATAGTTTAGCCTCTAGTTAAAACTATATTATATTTAGGTATGGCAACCATTAAAGGTAAAGCACGACCAGTGTAGTAAAAAATCGCGGCCAGTGTAGGTGGGGTGGCATTTTCCTCCTCAGATTAGTAAGGTAGGGTGTTGTCATCATTTTGAGTATTTGCAGATAAGGTTTCAGTGGGAAGCCAGAATCCATGATTACATAGTACTGGCACCTGCAACCGTTGCATCAAAATAAGGATTCTAGATTTGTTTTTCTTTCTAAGATGGACCCTACAGGTTTCATAACATTATGCTCGCGCCATGCTGGAAATTGCACGTTATTAGTGATGTATAACTATGTAGCTAGAAGATGGCGTTATTTAGACATCTTACGTGACGGATACGGCGTATAAGCAATCGGTTTATGGTGTATATACTCGGAAAACAAGAAGTAGCCACGTCGGAGAGAGGAATGAGTAAAGATAAAAGTGTTCTAACGAGTCTTGCATCAATAGTCTCAGGACGACCCGTACAGGTAGCTTTGAAGAAAATCGGTCTATTTGCACTGGGTGAATTCGCCTTGCGGACTCCTATCTACGATAGTGACAAAGCTACCTCACCCACCTAGTCAAAGTGCCTACATAGTAGACTAGACTGGATGACAAAGTCATAAATAGATAGAGAGATAAAAGCAGTTGTGAGAGCGTTAGACTGACATCCACCACTAAAATCTAAAAGTGATGTCTTCGTTTCACACCTACCACATAAACTTCTATCTGGATCGAGAAACCGACCTCTTGTGACTTCAGTGGTTCCTATTTGGTTATGTTATTATATAGATAGACAAAAGACCATAAGCGCGTAGAGAAATATAAGTGTCAACTTGCCGTTAGGAGTCGTGGGCGAGCAACATAATGGCCGTGTCAGCAAGACGCCTATGTGAAGCTTGGAGTACTTAGAATAGGATGAGGGTGATGCCACGGCCTCACTTTACTATCATAACCTAGGTAGCATGGGTGTAAAGAAGCGAATATGTTGACGTAACTGACCGACAGTCCATGTATGCTATCTAGAAGACTCAAGTTTCGATGATGTAACTAGCACGTAACCCAATACTTCGTGTCATATTTCTGCACTATATTAAGATGCCAGTGATACCAAATGATGAATTGACTTATCTAGGTATGGCTGAATGTTCGCTTCCATATCAAACTCTAACAGAAAATCCACCTAGGGAGGGTTACCAACCATTCTCCCTTTCCTCCATCATAAGATAAAAAGGGGTTACTCATCAGCGATACGCACTATAAACTTATTTGTTTTCAAATGGCCCAGATACGAAGCTATTACTGATACCCATGATGTCTTCTGCCTTACTCTGCTCTGGTCATAGTATCATTCTTGGGCTATAAGCCTGAGTTGTTTGACCACTGTCTACAGCAGCTTTGCGGTTGCTGAGGATTATAGTTTTATCTTGTATAGTACAGACTACCATATATCCTCAAATGGACCACCATCCTCGAATCACATCTTTGATATTCTTTTTATCACCTCATCCGAGGTAGTTCCAAGTTTTGTAACAGTCCATTTAAGCTTAAAGATGATGCCGTATTATTGACAAGTGCCATACAAAGGTGATTGATGCGTTGATTAAGATGAGCAAATACTCAACGGTCTCAAAAAATTCATCTTTGAACCACTTCAAAGATTGTTGTTGGTGCAATAGGGGCGTGCATATCGAATACCTTGAGACTGGCTGATGTAAGAAAAGCGAATCCTACGGAGATAAGACCACTAGGCTGATAGCTAGGAGGTTACATTGCCTATTCGTATATATATGACTGGCTAAATTATATCCAATGCTCCTCTCAATAACTCCTTATTAAGTACGACCCCTAACACCGCGCGGGACATTGTGGGGGGAGGGGGACAAATAATGAGATAGGCGAGATTCGAAAGATTATGATTTTGGCGAAATAACCGAGAGCTAGCACTGGAATAGATCAACAGTCTTGACATGCCTAGGAAGTGTAGGAATACTCTAGTAGTCTCAACTAGGCGGATTAGCCTTTAGGCAGCACCCCGTAAGGACGGGAGTCCACTTGCGTGATCAAAGTCACAATTAGACCGAGGCCTGATGGAATGGAGTAATGTGATTGGGGACTATCTCTGTTAGGAGCTAGGAATTAGTGTAATATGAACATACACAGCTATACGGGGAGCCTAGGACTGCACTGGCGATTTCTAGTAATAATATGCAAAACAGACTCATTTTTCTGGAGATCGGTGGCATAAAAATCCACTTACTGACTGATATTTCTGCCAAGATCATTCTATCTTATGATGGACTCAAAACTATGACTTCTGAGAGTCTCACAAAGATGGAACGACGGTGGTATCCGGTTGGATTTTAGCAGGGATTCATCTCATTAACTCTGGCTGTTGTATCAACTTACCTTAGGACCACCCTCGATCTCGAGAGCAATTCTATCACCCCGAACTAAAATAGAAGACGTATAGGGGGAGAATACGTAGAAAGGGAATAGAGGGTTCAACTTTTGAAATAAAAGCGGATCTTTGCTAATTATCTACTATGAAGAATCAGCCTTATTAGCCTCATTACGTTCGGATTTCGAATTCTTATTTCCGGTTCATTTTCCTTTAATCATTCTAAACTTCACACTGCCATCTTCGGTCATTTTGCTGATGCTCAAAATTGCAGCTCTACCCTCACTCAATAGTCACGCTCAATGGCATATTTGAAGATGCTTAGGTTGCAATGACTATGGTCTATTGGGACACGATGCCAACCCGATACTAGCGACACGGGATTCGACTTTACTTTCGAAGAGAGACAGCAGGCCTGGTAGTGGGCGTTCACTACCCTCCCTACTGGGAGCACAGGAATCACATCATCACACTTAACACGGAAAGTAGATGTTTCAACAGGATGACACTAGGTGCAGAAAGCCAAGAAGCTGGATATTATTTACCTCATGGCGTATATTGGTCGGTTAGGCTAGGACAGGTAGATCGTATCGATGTACATAGTATGGTGAGTGCCAACTCGATACGTGCCCGTTAGAGTGCCACACGACCACCGGGAGAACTCCTTCAAGTGGCATGGTTCGAGGGCCAACATCACTGATGAATACACTGCCTAGTTCCAGCCGCATCACCTCATCAATCATGAGCTCGGCCTGTCCGTCGCTAAGATCTTTGTGCCGAGGCCAACCGATTGGCTAGACGCGGACTCGAACTGGTGATCCTATAGAGATAACCAAGCGTGATATCAAGGCTGTGAGAAGCCTGATGGCATGAATGTGGCTTCTATGATCTATAGGAAGCTCTTGAGAAAAGAGAGGCACATGTAATTCGGACGTCTCTTGAATAGTTTACACATGCCATCGCGCATTTTATTTGGCACGATGGCAGAGAAGCTGAACGGTTATGCTGAGCTTATGTTGAGTATCATAATGTATTGTGAATCATTGGCCGACAACAAGAAAGCCAAGCCCATATTTAAAGAGTTTAATGTAGCATGCAAAAGGCGAGACATGGATTAAATTGCGCGATCAACTTGGCTGCAAGGGTTAGCTTCCAGAATATCTAGAATTTTTATGAAGTGTAGGTAGTATACATGACAGAGGGGAACGCACATGTACCTTACACTATCCAGGCATGTAGATAAGTACCAGACCTAATCTATATCTGGGAATAAAACCATACCTTTTGCTTAGGCATATGGATATTGGTATATAAAAGTATGCCTTTATTTCTATGTATAACAGGCTCTCACCGTATGTAGGGGTCTACTAAGATCCACGTGCATTTCTAATAGACTGTTTGAGTACCTAAGGGTAGGTCTAAACAGGTAGGTATGTATGTTAATAGGCGACGGTACCTAGTACATACTTGCTAGATATGTACTTCCTATACTACATTACCCTAGACTCAACTGTGTATCTAAACATTGGTACATAGCTATGTGGGTATTCTTTCCTTGTTTGGAAGGTACTAAGCACCCAAGTCAGGACCCAAGTCCAACCCGATTGACCTTCTCAGTTGCTGCATGTGTACATAGTAAATCACCTCTCCTCCCCACTGAAATCTTATGAGTCCTTTGCGACCATACGTTGGTGGGATAGTGCACCATGTTTATGCTTCATTTTCTTCTGATTTTAGCTAGATTCATTAGCATTTAAAAGCTCTACTTTGTATTACTGTCTAGTGCTCTCGCTTTCGCTCTCACAGCACGGCGAGCAACTGCTAAGCTAGCGATAAGTTCTAATTTTGATATTTACTATCGAGCAGTGTGGGTATGATTATTCCATATTAACACCGTGTGCGGCTCGAATTGGAAATCCAATATTAACTTTATGAGTGCCTTGTCCAGATTCTGTCCAGGCTTTCTCGCGATGGCGACAGGGTGCTATGGCGTGCTCGCCAAGATTTTGACCTTTGATTCAAATGCTACGTAAGGAAAACCCTATGGCGCCATTGGCTGTCAGAATGAGATCTACAGTGCGACGTGGGTAACGGCGTATATAAAGTATGAATCGCATCTTATACCCAGTCCTTCTTTATCCACACCTTGCTTCTCAATCTCTCCTCTCCCTGCTATTACGGATGCCGTCTTATGGAACCATAGGCGCCGACGGGATGGGAGACAGTAGCGACATCAAAGATCCCGAGCGAGATGTCTCGCACGATGTTTCTGCCTCGCCCGAGAATACCGATGGTGAATCCGTCGGCAACGTCCAGAAGTATGATTATGACGACTCGCGGAAGATTGGCGTCACCGGGGCTACATTCCTGATCTTGAATAAGATGATCGGAACCGGAAGTGAGTCTATACCCGTCTCGCCGCCTTGGTAATCTACCCAAACTGCCTCGCACGTGCTGACGTGTGACTTAAGTTTTCTCAACTCCGTCTAGCATCTTCGCTGCTACAGGCTCCGTTGGCGTGTCCTTGTTTCTCTGGGTCATCGGCGGCGTGCTTACTTTTGCCGGTCTAAGTGTATGGCTCGAGTTTGGCCTCGCTATTCCTCGATCTGGTGGCGAGAAGAACTACCTCGAACGTATTTATCGCCGTCCTCGCTATCTTGCCACGTGCGTCTTGGCATCGCAGATGATTCTCCTAGGTTTCTCGTCCGGTAATGCCTTGGCCTTCGGACGGTATGTCCTGGCCGCATCTGGCAGCGGCGAGGGTGATGGCTGGAAGGCCCGTGGTATCGGCGTCGCTGCAACAACGTTTGCTGTCGGCCTACATGCTATCTTTCCTAAATGGGGCATACGCCTCGTCAATGTTCTGGGTGTCTTCAAAGTGGTCATCCTTGTCTTCATAGTATTTTCGGGCTTTGCTGCCTTGGCCGGTCACGTCCGCGTGCCTGTACCCAACAATTTCCATAACGCGTTTGAGCTCGAGGTAACCGAAGACTATGGTGGTACAGGAGCCTACGGGTACGCAAATGCGCTGCTGAACATCATATATAGCTACAAGGGCTGGGAGAATGCTAATTACGTTATCGGCGAGCTCAAACACCCCCGCAAGACACTGGCTGTCGCCGCCCCCCTTGCTATTGGTGGTGTTACGATACTCTATGTGCTCGCTAACGTCGCATACTTCGCAGCCATTCCTAAGAAGGACTTGGCCACATCCGAGGTGCTTGTTGCAGCTTTGTTTTTCAAGAACATATTTGGCGACAGCGCAGGCGCTAAGTCCTTGCCTGTTTTTGTGGCGTTGAGCAATCTTGGCAATGTTCTTGCAGTGAGTTTCGCTCACGCCCGGCTCAACCAGGAATTCGGAAAGGAAGCCCTCTTGCCGTTCAGCAGATTCTGGGCTTCCATCAAGCCGTTTGGCGCCCCCGCCCCTGCAGTATGTGACCGTAACCCCGAAGTTGGATGTGTATCATATTAACCGATATTAGTTATTCCTGCATTGGATCGTGACCGTTATCGTACTCCTTGCTCCTCCCGCCGGCCCGGCATACAACTTTGTCGTCAACTTGTATACCTACCCGGGATCTTGGATCAATGGCTTCGTCTGTGGCGGATTAATCTACCTACAATGGAAAAAGTCCGAGAACTGGACGTCACCATGGCACACATACCTACCCATTACCGTCCTCTACCTCCTGGCCAACATCTTCTTAGCTGTTACTCCTTTCATCCCTCCTAACGGGAACTGGAATGCCGATGGGTACCCGTACTACGTCTTCCCCGTTGTCGGAGTAGGTGTCCTACTCCTCGGTGGTTTCTACTGGGTCTGCTGGACCAAGATCTGGCCGGCCATTGGCGGCTATAAGATTGTCGCGACACGCATTATTGATGAGCAGGGAGTGGAGGCGATTCGGTATCGCAAAGTCAAAAACCAATAATCCCATTATACATACGTTTATTCTCACCAAGTTATATGTGGACCCTACTAGTAAACAAGATGAACCTCGTCGGACTATAGGCGCAAGATAAATTGTTTTCTACAGCTTCACTAGACCATAATACCAGTTCCACCATATTCCACACGCTATTCATTATATCTAATGAGAATACGAAAGCTGACACTACTTAGATTGCCAATGACCAAATTATGCGTGAATTTTAAACGCGTACGGTGTGGATTGGGTCATAGCACTCTATAGTTCCAGACTTCATACGATGTCTTGAGTCCGTGATTATGCTTTGGAATCTAGCGACTAGTCTGCTGTCCGAGGACGCAGGAACTACACATCGTCTGCCTGCTGATATCCATTCAGGATTCCCCGACAGAAACTACAAATAATGATATGGCGCGCAGCTGGGCGTCATTAATGACTTCTAAGCGGCTGAATAAACGGGGCCGGTACTCTCTGCTATATCTTGCTCTCCACATCGCTACCAATAACACCGGTCACCGGTCCCTGTCGGTATCAGCATCCCAAGGAACTAGATTATCGGCACCGGCGACTACTACAGCTGCATATCAGGATGCATTCTGGTGACCGTTTGTGTTGTGACTTTTTCGGCCTCTTATTTAGAGTGAACTGGTCTAAGACGAAGTTGATTCAGCGATAGTATTGGAGTTGATGTTAAGACACCGCCGTCTCCAACTCGGGGAAAGCGCCAGGCATATCCGAAGAGGAAGAAGGGTTGAAATCTATATGAACCAGGACAAACTTAAGTAGGGGACTTGAAACTCATAACATCCACTACCTAACCTACCTACAAGAGGTCTATGCAGGTATCTAGGTCATGTCGAGGCATCGAGTATTATGCAATATTCCCAACCTAGAATTCTCCGACCGACTAAGGTATCTCTGCTTATGTTGGGCAGGCACGAGGGGTGGCTATATTACCCCTCCCAGTGGATTCCTCATATCACATACTCCATTACTCTACATACCCATTGCTTCAATACAGCTATCACTTGCCGCCTACAGCTTCAGAGACTCAAATCCCTAGGTACATAATTAGTCATATTATTCGCACTGGGAATAGATTCAGTATCATTCCATGGGTACCCTATCGATGAATAATGCGGCCATCAAGTATAAATCTCACTACGTAGCTAACTAGGTGTGCAGTACTGTAGGGTGGTAGAGGACACAATGTTAGGAGGGTCTTTTTGTATTTTTGTCTACTTCCCCTCTTTCTCCTGTTGTCACGGTATCTTCCTCCCCCCCTCTACTCTCTTTTACTAACTCCTTTCTGATAGATATTTTTGCATATATCCTCTATGCCGTACGCCATGTGTGGGTGGTTCCAGCTAGCTATATGAAACGTATATTAGATGTAGGCGGATGGAAACAGGTCGGTGTTGCATCATGAAGAGGGACAGAGGGAGGGAAGGATTCCCACGTGGGGAGAATCCCGATATGGAGGTCTGCAGGTGGCACGATCGATCACAAGTTTGTCTGTGTACGTGCTCGGAGAGAGTGGGTGGGATATGCTCGCTACCTGCCTACATCCAACCCTCCGTGACCGGTTGTTTGTTGGCTCCATGATTTTGATAGGTAGAGCATGTGATCTAACATACCTAGGTACATAAGGTATTTTTACCTTAGTTACCTTAGTTATACTATGATATACTTTGGTAGATGGAATCACCCGACACTGCCTCACCACCTACATACAAAGTACATATGCGTTGTTGCACTTTCCCACCCAAAAATATCGGTGTGCCACAGTGGTACAGCTGCGGATGGCCTGACGACCTGGCGGCCTGACTACCTGCCTTAGGTACATACCTACAGACACAGACAGACAGGCAGGCAGACAGACATACCCACACTTACCAGGTAGGAGGTAGGTATACAGGTAGGTATACAGGTAGGTATACCTATATGCCTAAGGCACCTTGTTTGACACACACAAGATGGTACCTTACTTTATTGCTGTAACACCATGTGCCACTGCACTGATATACATATGTACCCAGTGTCACGGGTCCCCCACCTGTTTGCGCCTTCAATGACCAGTATGCCTCATAACGGGTAGGTAGTACTTATTAGAATGTAGTCTTCAGCCTCTATCGGTAGAGGGGGGGATTTAACGGAAGACATACCTTTTAATTACTATATTTTTAAATTCATATTTTACATCTCATTTACCGAGAATCTGTTCGGGCAATTCCCGAACCTTGCAGGTTGTTTGGGAGACGCCAAGAGATATGGTTATCATCTACCCAGGTACCTTTTTCTGTCTCTACTCTGTGTTAGTAGATGTTCAAGGTGCTTGCCTAGTGTACAATCGCCCCAGATCAGTTGCTCCAGACCCTGGACTGGCCGTCTTCCTTCCCGTCCCGTCCCAACTCCGCACTTTTACTTCTTGAGCCTCCAAACGCCCACTGCTTCCCCCCTCCCCCTCCGTCCACCTTGTACTTACCTATTATACCCCCATCTTTCTTTCAACCTATCGTCTTTTTGTCCAATTATCTACAGCAGGCCAAAGCCAATTGATCTATTTGGCATATCACTCTATCTATCGCACACATTTGCATCTACATCTAGCATTACCACTCACTTACGCTGTTTGATTGTCACATGTCGTTGTTGGCTTGTAACGACGTTTGTCCGTTTATCCCCTCCGTGTGCGCGTGTCCGGCAGACCCTTCACCGTATCTTCACTACTCCTAGCATGTAGGTCAAGTAGTCCAGTCTTTTATACCCTTTATCTTTTTTTCGTCTCTTTTCTATTTTGTCCCCATCCTTTTACTAAATCTTAGGAGCCTGTTAGAATATACATATTTATTCATCTATCTCTACCTACTGGGAGCAGTCTCAGCTTGACGCAATCCTGTATGGCGCGATATGACACTCAACGCCGCCCTGTTCGAATTTGCCCCAAGATACATGAAGGATCAATTAGAAAATCTGGCTTACGAATGTGACCAACGCCTTGAGCGTGAGTTACTTCCGCGGCTCCGCACCATTCTACGCCAGGTTGACCAGGAGCGAGACGCCTTCGAAAAACATAAGCAAGATGCCACTCGTGATTTGCGGAAACATCTGAGTCTGCTTCGTTTCGACGCTGCTGCAGTCGACGATGCTATCGGCCGCCTTCATACCGTCGCTCCCCGATACCTTGCTCTGTTCCCGAAGGAATCATCCTTGGCACTGCCTTTCTCTGATTGTCCCTCTGCCTCTGCTTCCCTTTCTACTCCTAGCACAACTGTCTCTGCAGATAATATTTTCGATACCCCCTGCGTCTGCACAGGGGGCCAAGTCGCCACTTCGCCTGTATCAACCCCTGATACTTCAAATCACGGTACACAGGTTTCTACCACCCAGGCTAAACCTCGGACACATCCCACAAAGCCCCTTAGCCTTGACTGCCAAGTGCAAGCCCAGGTCGTAGCCGAAAGTTCTACAGCTTCTCCCAGCCCGAAGCGGCCTCAGGCGGATCGCCGCGCCGAGAGCGGTACCCCGTATAAGCGCCAAAGAACAACTGAGGACAAGGTATGTGTCGCCATCATCCTGTGATCTTCGCCTGGCTGACGGGTTCTCGAGAAGGCTTCCGGAGTAGTGCAGCTCAAGATAAAGCAGCGAGTGGCGTTCCCCAACTTGATGACAGGCGGTATCGTCCCATCTATTTCGTTTCTTCCTACACAAGGGCCTCTTAAATCATTGATAAACTTTATAGGCTGTAACTAACCCTCCCTTTTTTTTTCCTTTTGGATAGAATGTATATTTCGTCATGCAGATCGACAGGGGTTATTTGTCATTCGATGCGACTCCTGCGACCCAGGCATCTTCACCGAGCCTCCTCTTGTTAATAATAGGGCGCTAGAACATTTCCGAACACATATCGAAAACAAAACTGGAGAGATTGAGCTAACAAATGATTCCATATTCGAAAGATTTGCGTTTCAAGGCATGAGTAATACATCCTCCTATTTTTTTTTACATTTTCTAACACTTCATAGTGGACGGAGAGGAAATGGCCAGCAAGTATTGGATTAGGGAACACCTCGGCATGGAACCACACACCTGTGAGTTGTGTTTCAATGTATCTCGGGCGTTTTAAGGGAATAAAGTTACTAACTCTAGGTAGTTGTCCCCGAAACACCCGCTAATAGCAACCCCCAAGTAGATAATACGGGGGATATTATGCTTAGAGACGAGGACATGGATGACTTTTGTCCGTCGTTCCCCAAACTACGAGATTCAATCCGCAGCCGTCAATCCGATCACGAAGAGAATCGTGGAAAACTTCGCCGTGGGCGTAGAAATGTGCCACGACTGGATTATGCGGAAATAGCTGCTCCCTGGAGTGCTTCCGAGGTCGATACCGAGGTAAATTTGATTAGTCGCACCAGAGGCGTAGAACTGACGTAATGGTTAGAGAATACCCAAGGCCACCAAGACGACTCGGTTTGCCGCGTCTGGCAAGCGTAGGTTAACGAAGCCCGGTATGAACTCAAAGGCTGAAACAGCGGACTCAAAGAAGTATGACACTTGCCCCCATATTTCTGGCTCCTACTTACAACATTCAGGCCCTTTGGGTATATGTCCGAACCGTGGCCAAGGCGGTCAGCCCCGAGATGAATTAAAATATCTGTACTAGAAATCAATAGAAGGTAGAAGGTGCCAGCAAACCAAAACGAAAATCTGCCAAATAAAAAAATGGCGAGAAAATTCAGTGCTTTTAAGGAAAAGAACCTTTACTGTGGGGGTTGATCTATCATCTACTGTGTTTGCTCTTGAAACTATGACATAGATGGAGGACCGGTCGATGAACCTGAACAGAGCTGATTCACACCGTCGACGAACACCATCTACCTACTAGCTGTAATAGTTACTATCCCTTTCGAGTGGGAGGGGGGGAAATTAGAAACTGTTCTAAGGTTACAAGTTTATCTATGCATGTTCGCATGCACCTATCAGCTTTGAAAAGCTACCCCCCCCCCCCCCCCCCCCCCCGCGGCGATTCTGGGTGATTACAAGATGAAAGTAGCTCAAAGTAGATAGCTTTTACCTTTCATAAATATATTTTCTTATATATAGAGAGAGGGGGTTATTTTTCATGATAAAAGGGATTGGTAGGTATTTGTCCCCGTCGTTCAGTGTAGCTATTCAGAGGCGATCTAATTTATACAGACAATTCTTAGCGTACTGCACCTCTAACACCACTTATAAAAATGCATCCTCCATCTATTTGACATCGATGGCAACTTCGAACTTATAATTTCGCTCGTCCTGCCTGGAGATTGTCGAACTCAGCTGATGTGAAAGGTATGTACTCATCCCCCTTTCCGTTTTCGGATATCCAAAATAGCAGGTCGCCATTCATCTGCGTCGGATCAACTCCGGCTTTCTTCAAGGGTACCTTATCTTGTTTATTGTTGTGTGTCGCAGAGCGTGCTGCAAGCTGACGGAGAAATATAGGCACGGCGTACCTAGGAAGATGGGCGCGTGCATGACTGGACAAACGTGAGTGTGCATGTCAGATAGTTAAGAGCGCCTTGCTACGATGATGAAATACTGGCGGAGGTGAAATGGAAGAGAGGATACACGTACCTTAATAGTCCTCTATAGTCGAAGTGGGAGGCATCCGAGTTGATGTAGATGGCCGCCATACCGGCCTTGCCGTCGTGGCCTGGTAAAGAGACGCCGTACACGGTCGCCTCGCTCACGCCCGGGTACCGGCCTAGAACCTCGGATACTTCGGCCGTGCTCACGTTCTCGCCCTTCCACCTGAAGGTGTCACCCAGCCTGTCGAGGAAGAACCAGCGACCGTCGGTGTCCCGTCGCAGAGCATCACCGGTACGATAGTAGCAGTCGCCTTTCCGGAAGACGTCATATACGTACTTCTTGGCCGTTGCCTCCTCGTCCTTGAAGTACCCTGGGAATGCGGGCGTCATAGTCGGCGGTTGTCGGACCAGTATCTCCCCGCCTACCTCGTACGGCACGCGCGTGGCGAACCCCGTCTTCGCGTCCCGCGTGATCTCCCCCGTCTCGGCGTCGATGGCTACGGGAACAAATGCATTGCGGAAGCGCCAGCGGCTAATAAGCCCGTGGTGGCCTACACTATGTGCCCGGAAATCACCCCGCGCTGGATTGTCGAGTGGCATGATGCCCTCCGTCGAGTTGAAGAATTCATGAATCGTCTCGATTCCGAAGCGCTCGCGGAATGGCACCCATACGTCAGGTCGCAGCCCATTGCCGTATATGGCGCGCACTGAATGGGCTTTGTCGAGCGGGGAAGGAGGCGCTGCGAGAAGATAACGCAGTGTCTCGCCGACGTATACGAACCAGGTCGCGCGTGATGCGCGCACGTCGTCCCAGAAGCGCGAAGTGCTGAATTTTGGTGCCAGGCAGAGAGTCTGGCCTGTCACGAGCTGCGTCATCCCACTTATGCCGCCAGTTCCGTGGTACAGAGGCATACAGTCATAGTATCGCTCCGGACGTCCAGACGCTACATTATCGCCTGTCGGCGTCACGTACGCAAACCCGCATTCTCGGCTTGCACCGTGCATGAAACCTGCCGTAGCGGGGACGATACATGCTTTGGGTAGCCCCGTCGTGCCACTGGTGTAGAAGAGGCCGAAAGCTGAGTTGGGTGTCACGGCTGCGCGGTGTTCATCCGGTAGGCGCGTCGTGGGTAAGGCCTCAATCTCGCCACGCACGGAGGATAACTTGACGATGCGGACCCCCGATGCCAAGAGGTTGTCTTCTACAGCGTCAAGGCGCTCCAGTAGCTCATCTGGACCGTCAGCGAACACAAGTTGAGACTCGGCGATACCTAGACAGTGCAGCAAGGCTTGCTGGCTCAGGTTGTGATTTATCAGTGCGGGTGCGGCTCCGATCGCCCAAAGCCCCATCCATGCTAGAGGGAAATTCGGGCTATTGGTCATGAAGAAAGATACGAGGTCATTAGGTTTCACGCCCTGCGATAGGAAGAAATGCGCGTATTGGTTCGCGCGTGAATATGCAGCGTTCCATGTATACGAGCCCCCGCGCCACCAGATGCATTCTTCGCTTGGCTGGGCCTGTGCGTATTTCTCGAAGAAGTAGTACGGTGAGATGCGCTTTTCTTGGACTGTGGCTCGTTGGCATTTGGGTGCATGGGGTGTGAGAGGAAGTGAGGATAGGGCTAGGTGGAGAGCGAGAGAGGGCGAGAGAGGGCGAGAGAGAGAGAGAGAGAGAGAGAGAGAGAGAGAGAGAGAGAAGGTTCATACATACTGGCTTTCTGGAATAGTTTGGCCCCTTTCCTCTTGGCCCGTGTCATTTTTAGGTCTTGCCTTACGTGGTATTTGCCGTCGATATACGCAAGGCCCGCAGCAGTAGCCGCGATACCAGCTGCTGTTGATCATAATCGTGAGTAAGCTTGTGATTGTTGTTTTGTTTATTTTTAATTAAGGTAGAAGAAGCATGAGTTGACTGTTTCTGCATCCGTTTTTGGACGTACCGATCGTTGCCATGGCTTCTTCTTGTTACCCTCCTTTACTAACAAATAGCCTACGTGGAGGATGGGCGTCTCGTCTCTATTTTGGTGGATATTAAGTATTGATGACGACGCAAAAGGAATGCTTCAAACTGTCAATCTGTGGCGGGGTTCAGCTTTTATCATGGTAAGTAGATGACTATAGCTCTTACTGGTTCTCTTGTCCTCGCATGATACCACCATGACTCGAATATTTGCTTAATCGACAAGTGAGGTGAGCGAAGCGTCCTGTTGCCGAACGTCTAATAAAATGATACCTAGTACCCAGGTTGCTTAGATAAATAGCCGAGCTATTACTTCGGCTAGTCGTTTTTATTGGCTCATTAGCGAGGCATTGGAGCACGGCAGTTTAAAGCCAAGCCGGAGAAAGACAACTAAAACGGGGGAATGTGGAAGAGAATCAATTCAGTGCGTATCTAATCAGTTGCTTGATTGTTCATAGTTGTAGAAGTAATGAGACGGTTGATTTTTCTAGAGTGATTATATTTTACGAGTACACGAGTTGGGCTCTCATCCCGAAGAGTGAGTACTGGTTTAGTGCGTGGGCTAAAGACGTCTTCAACGCCAGGGTCTAGAAACCGCTTCGGATATTGATGTTTTCATTTACAAATACATGTATCTATAGGCTTTCTATCAACAACCCGTCATCGGAGAAAGGCCCGGGTCCTAATTCTCATTGGCAATCTCGGCGCCTTCAGGCACGACAAAAGGTGATTCCTGGGCCTTCACGGCTTGCGTCACGTATCTGCCCCAGTCAGCAATCGAAAAATCGCAGTTCCTCATATTAGTCTTTTGAAGCCCGGCGGATAAGTGCGCTGATGCGCCTCAACGACTAGTTCAAGGATATGGACACTTACTTTGTATGGCTACCCCTTGCTGCCAGTTCACCTTTACTATTCCGAAAGGTCACCGATGTATACGCCAGAGTCTTCCCAACTATGGACGAATTTAGCTATTACGTGATCCGGCTTCCGGGGATAGGTATCTACATACTCTTGTCACAGACGGCGGTAGCTGTGATCTTATCGCCAACTTTGCCGCCACCGCTGAGGTATGTCACTGAAGGCTCATGTTAGTGACCAATTCCCGACGAAGCTGGAGAGGACATGGCGAATTTCAAGGGAAGGCGACTGCTGTGAAAAATGGGGACTTACCATTAAGATCGGTCGACACGCCCGTAGCGTAGAGCCCCGTCGAGGCAACAGCGAGTGAGCCTCCTAGGTCGACCATGCTTGCGATAGTGCCTCCGTGCAATATCTTGAGTCGGTTCTGTATTGTGTTCTATAAGTGAGTGAATGACATTCATTTGTGTAGATAAGCGCCATACGGTGTGATCTTTCGTAATGTCCAGCTCAAAATCGACCTTACCACGGACGGCATTTGTAATTCTTATTTGCTATAATCCGTTCAATTGAAAGCTCACTATCACTATGATTCCTCGCTCGGATAAATGCTCACGTTGGCTCCTAATAACCTAAGGAAAACGGTGTGAACGATGTGCTGTGGCGTGTGTGTACATGGTGTCAATCACTGACCTCGGTTCTAGCCCAGACTCTGCCATGAACGATTTCAAGACCTTTACTTATTAGGCAGGGTACACACGCAACAATTAGGATGGACAAAACATACGGATCGAACAAAGCCGAGTGGCGGGAGTTTCGGAGCCATATTGAAAGTAGGCGTGATACCTAAGTTCCCGTGTCGACGAGTCGAAATGCTGTATACAACATCTACACTACCTAACCTTGGAGGTCAGGTACTCACGCCGGGTACTGCCGGGTATCGGGTTAGGTGGGCTACAGAGTAGGAAAAGGCAGGGTTGTAAAAAATATTTACTAAAATTTTTCAAGCTAATACTAATATTTACTAATATTTACTAAAAAAAATTTTAAAGAAAATTTTTTTTAAAAAAGTTTAAAATAAATTATATAAATATATAAAAAGAGAAAAAAGCTTTTAAATAATATTAACCTTTTTTTTTTTTTTTTTTTTTTTTTTTATAAAAAAAATAAAGGTTAAAAATAAAAAAATTAGTATTTTTTTTAGTATTTTTTAGTATTTTTTTAGTATTTCTTAATATTTTTTAGTAAATATTAGTAAATACTAATTTTTTAATTTTAAATATTTACTAATATTTATTAAAATATTTTTTAATAATATTAATATTTACTAAAAAAAAAAAGCTAAATATTAATATTTACTAAAATATTTTTTTTCAATACTAATATTTACTAATACTAAATACTATTAGTATTTTTTACAACCCTGGGAAGAGGTACTGATCCAAGATCGAGATAGGGGCCCGTGCGCTCCAACTGGCTGTAAGTACCTTAGCTGGCCAAGAAAAACGAAAAGCGGATCAGCTAGGAACCAGTCCCTCCCTTGCTAAGCTTTCTTTTCTTTCCTTCCATCAACATCTTGAACTCAGTGCGATCGCGCGCATCTCCTTCACGGCCGTTCCGGGTTTATTCACGCCGCGGCCGTATATATATATATATATACATAGATAGTATAGCCGTCAGCAAGAAATGGCATCGGTATCAACGACGCCTGTAGAAGATCCCGAGTCTGCGACACCATATACAAGGTTACATATCACGCCTTTCGACTTGTCCCTTCAAAACCTCGTGATCCCCACATCCTTCCTACCGCGCGCACGCAACATCTCCTACCATACTATCGAGACATTTCCTGAGAGGCGCTTTGGATTCGTCGATTTGCCTGCCATGGACGCCGACAAGCTCAAGAAGAAACTCAACGGCGCAGTTTTGAAGGGAACTAAAATACGTGTCGAGACAGCGCGCCCCGAGTCGATACCCGAGCCAACCGCCGACCCTGACACGTCCAAGGCAAAGAATGAGAAGAAGAAATCTAAGAAGCGAAAGCATGACGCCGACGTGATAGAAGGCGTCCACCTTGAGGGCCGCAAAGTCAAGCGAGGATGGACTACCAACGAGCAACAAATGATCGAGGAGAAGCGCAAAAAGGCCAAGAAGGATAAAGAAGATGACAAATCTTCCAAAAATGAAAAGAAGGATAAGAAGGACAAGAAAAAGAATAAGGCGACTGTCAAGTCGAAGTATACCGACGACCCCGAGTGTCTCTTCAAAACCAAACTCCCTGGCCCCAGCGTGTCTACGGAGACCAAGGAGGCCGATGGGGAGGCTCCTACTCAAAAGAGGAGGCGGAAGCAAAAAAGTGATCGCGAAGTTATTGTGCACGAGTTTGAGAAGACTACCAAGTACCCCACTTTCCTCAAATCTAATTCGACCACGGCCAACGCCGAAGTGACGACTTATAAGGATGACATCGGCTGGGTTGATAGTGCTGGGAATGTGGTTGAACCGGCGAAGTCGAAGAAGCGGCAGGAGGGCATACCAGCTCCAGCCCCTCCCAAGCCTAAGATAGCAGTACCTATACCTCCCGGGGAGGAGGACGATGACGATGAGACGAGTAGCAGTGGGTCATCATCTGACGAGGACGATGATACCTCAAGTTCTGGCTCAGAATCAGAGGTCTCAGACCAACGGACAGAAAAGGTGGCTCCGCTCAAACAACTTAAAGTCGAAACCTCAGCCGTAGGCAGTCCCGTGGTCGTCTTAGGGCCCGGATCCGCGAGGCCCAAATCTTCTGGTTCTGTCACGAGTCTCTCTATCAAGATACCACCAACTACACCAGCCGCGAAAAAGATCCACCCTCTTGAAGCCCTGTATAAGCGGCCGCCAGAAGGCGACAGTGTAGCTGGTGGCGGTCCGGAGGCGAAACCTTTTAGCTTCTTCGGGAACGAAGACGACATGGAAGAAGACGAGGATTCAGCAGTCCCCGCCAGCCAGGCTCCCATGACTCCATTCTCGAAGCAGGAGTTCGAATACAGGAATATCCGGAGTGCTGCGCCCACGCCCGACACGGCACATCCCAGCCGGTCCTTCAACTTCTGGGCCTCTCGAGACTCCGCAGACGATGCTGAATTAGATGATGAGGACGACGTTGAGGGGCTTGGGGACGTAGAAGAGGAACAGGACCAGAAGGATAAAGACGTAGATATGGAGGATGGCGCTGCGGGTGGGCAGACGAGCCAGATGCCGGGCAGTGATTTTCAAAAGCAATTTTGGGAGCGCAGGGGAGATCTTAACCGTGCCTGGAGGAAAAGGAGGAAGTCGGCAGCAAAAGAGAAGCGATATCGAGACAATCGGGCAAGGGCGGAGCGTGCAATTTAATCATCGGGTAGCTTGGTAGGCCCTCATTTTAGGCAATACAGGATGATAATGATATCCTCGAATCTCTTTTCTTCACTTTACAACGATACTCAAACTGTTTTATTTGCTTTTGCTTTTGGTTTAGGTGACCTAGACGCACTCTCCTACTACACACCTAATTAGATCGTGTGCTTATGGTGCTTATCATCACTCGGGAGCACAAGAAGCGAGATCTCGCCATAATTATTAGTATGCAATGCGATAATATAATAGCGCTCACAGCAGCCAGCTACTATCTAATAGTTTCTTGTACTTAAGTCTATAAAAGCGCCCAATCACTTAAAACATCGAATTGCCCACAAAAGCACATTGAATACTAGGAATTAGGTACGCTGTCACATATGATGATGAAGGATGGGGTAAGCCTATGACCACACAAGAGAATGTTTAATTTCTAAGGAGTGACTCGCAAAGACGCTAAAATATGCAATCCGCCGGTTCTCGAACTGGGATCTTTGCAGATCTACCCCATCCCTATCCCCAGACCTGCCCAAACCCATGCCGTCTTTAATGATAGGTGTGCCCCATGGCGAGTGATGCGAGAGTTGCTGTGATGGGAAGGTGTTGTAGGCGTCGATTGATGTAGGAGAAATATCGGTTATGTTTGTACTTGGTGGATTGGTAGGTTTTCGCGAACTGAAGTAATCTATCGCTTATTTGCCGCAAGAGCAGCCAGAACCGCATTGGCCTAGGTGAGGAGAATCACGTTAGCAAGGAACTAATGCTTTTCTTGTGGCTTCATAGTGAATGATGCCAGGGCAGGGTAGTTGGTGGTGACGATGGCGGGGTAGGCAAATCCCCATATTCCAAATATAGAAGAGGAGGGATCGGAGCGAGGGGGAGCTGAAGATGGATGGATGGATAGATGGATAGATGGATAGACGGATAGACGGATAGACGGATAGACGGAATCGTATGATGTGGATTAGATGACGAGGATGATGACTTACATCCGTCACCACCAGAGCAAGTGCAGTCACCCTTCATTTTGGCTGATTGGGATATTTGTCCTGAAGACTGAGGGGAGAAATAGTAGAGTATGATTTTGAGTTAATGGCGTCTTAATCTAGATCTGAGATGGAATGGCTTTGTGAGAAAAGATAGACAGGAATCGATGTTGGGTCTTGTAATCGGGACCCTTTTATAGCCGACTATCGACTCGAAGACCCCTCCCGGACAATGTGACACACCAGCTAAGTCCACAACAGGTGTCGAGCCAACCAAGGCACGAAACAGGCCGACTAGTGCAGCTGCGGCTGCGTGGTTTGTGCGTGAAAAACGCCGCTCCTGCGTCTTTTCCGCGTGAACAGGGCATTGTCAGCCCCTCCTTCCCCCGCTTGCGGCTAGCTATAGGTGGCAACAACCACTATCTACCAACATTACCTACTTACATACTACGTACATACACACATACACACAGGTACATAACGTATATACCGTATCAACACCAGGTAGGCTAACCTATGTAGATACTTACTCTGCCAGATGCGGGGGCAGAGGGTGGGGGAGAGAGAGGCGAGCCAGGGAAAGCTTAGGCAAGCTAGGCAAGAAATGGGAAAGCTTATGGTCCTGCTTGTCAGCCGCCACCGGCTGCCCCATATTACTATAAGTAGACTATTATATACAGTATTTACAATAAGATAATCTATCTTTTATATAACTACAAATATAATAAAATATAGCTATATATTGCTAAAAAACTAGGCTTTATATTATAACTATTATAATTAATAGCTAGTAATTATAATAATTGTTTTTTTTTACTTTATTTTGCTTTTTAATTAGCTTTTATTTTTTATTTTTATAATATTTTTATATTAACTATAGTTTAGCTAACTGCTTAATATTGCTATAATAAATAGTAAAGGTTTTTTATTTACTAAAAAAAATTAATTAATTTATTAACTAGCTTTATAGCTTTTTTATTATTATTATTATTATTATTATTAATGTTTTTGCTTTTAAAAGTTTATAAGATTTTTTGCTTTTTTAAGCCCTTTTAAACGCTTTTTCTTTTTAGCTAAAATATATTACTTTTTTTTTAAAAAAAAGTTTTTAAAGCTTTTTTTATATTTTTAGTTATTTTATTATTTATATATAATTACTTTTTATATATTAATATTAAAACTTAAGCTTATATAGTTTTTTAAATGCTAAATATACTATTTTTACGCTATAAAATATTTTTATGCTTTTTTTATTTTTTTTAAAAATTTTAAATTAGCAAAAGCAATATTTTTATATTTTTTACCTGCTTTTAAAAATATATTTAATAACGTTATTTTTTACTTTATTAAGTAAATAAAATTTAAACGCAAATTTTTTTTTTTTTTTAAAAGCTAAAAAAATAGCAGTTTTATTATAACCTAAAAAAAACTATAATATTAACTATAGCACTAATAACTTTTAAAAAGTTATATATTTATTTTAATTTTTTTTTTTTATTAATTAAGCAGTTATTATTATTACAGCTTAACTTTTTATTTTAAAACTTTTTTTTTTAACTTATTATTAAGCGTTTTATTAACTTTATACTAAAAAAAACTATATTAAAAAAAACTTTAAATATATTAAAAAAAATATTTAAAAAGCTTTATATTAAACTAATTTTTTTATTACTATTTTATTTTTTTTATAATTTTTTTATTATAAGCTATTTTTTTTTAGCTAAAAATATAACAAACTTTATTATAGCTATTTTTAAATGTTATAAAACTAATATTATAAAAGTTTTTGCTTAAACTTTTAAACAAATTTAAATTATTTAAACTAGATTTTTTTACTTAAGGCTAAAAAAGTTAGCTTTTTTAACTTATTTTTAAAAAATATTAACAGCTTAAATATTATTACTTGTCATAATTGGCGTCCGTAATGGAGGCAAGGCTCCTAATTAGGGTTCCAAATGTATATTAATCTTAAGGTAAAAAAAAAAGGGAAAACTCTACAAACTATTTATAGAAAATGTAGGATATATGGTAATATGTATATAACAGCTAGTAGGTTTGTTAGCTAGGTGTTTAGGTGTTTAAGTAATTTAAGGTAATGTGGGTAATATAGGGACTAGCTGTAACTACCCCTTTTTTGTTAAAAAAATCTTATTTTAAGATTTAAACTTAGTGCTTTAAGGTTACTACTTTTTAGTAAGAGAAGAGATTACCTTAGGTTTTTATTTTATTACTATTATATTATATGCTTTTAATTTGCAAAAGCGTAACAGGGCTTTTTTATAGTATATTATTATAATGTTTACTAAGTACGCTTATACTTGCGTTTTATTATTGCGTTTTTTTTTTTATTAATATGTTTTTTAGTTTGTTATTATTTAGGTGTTTTTTTTTAAACTTATTTTTTTCTGCGGCCTTTAGCTATTTTGCTAGTTTTTTTAAGGGACTTGCTAAATTAAGGTTATTATAATAAAAATTTAGCAATAGCTTTAAAGAGTTTTTAAAATTGCTTGCCAAGTACTATTTTTTATTAAAGTCTTATTTTTTTTAGTTTACTTAGTACTAAAGTTTTTTATAATATAATTGTAAGGTATAGATATATTTAACCTTTTATTTTTATTTTTTGTTAAAAAAAAGGGTTATAGTTTTTTTATCGGGTTTTTTTAATACTTATTTAAAAAAGAGGTTATTTAGATACTTTTGTAATTAATTAGCATAATATAGGTCTATTAATTGCTAGCTATCGGGTACTTTTAATCGGAATATAATAAGGCCTGTTTTTTTAATAATCTTATAATATTATTAGGTTAATAAGTAATTTAATTTGTTAAAAGGTCTGTTAATTGCTTATAATTAACGTTTTTTAATAATAAAAACTTAGTTGCTAACGCTAAAATTAAGTTTATATTAATATTAGTTTTTTTTTTTAATTATTTGTTTTTAAGTTTGCTTTAAGATTTTATATACAATTTTAATATATTTGTTTATAGTTTTAGCTATTAATTATGCTTTTTTTTTATTTAATTAGTTTTTAAGTAAAAGCTTTATAATATTAACAATTTAGCTTATTTAATTATAGTAGCTTAGTATTAAAAACCTAAATAAGACTTTATAAAGTTGTAGCCCTGTTAAGTTATACGGTAGAAAGGCTGCGGCAAAGTTTATTACAGGTATTACATTAGCTTAATTGTTTTGGTAATAGTTGCAAAATAGGCGTAGTTGCTAGTTAAGGTATTTAATAGCAATTTTAGCTTGTTTTGCAGACTTATAGTATTTTGCAGAAAATAGTTTTTATTTAATTTTTAAAATTTTAGCTAGCTTTTTTATAAATAATAAAATAAACTAGGGGCTTTTATTTAAGTTAATTTATTGCAGCAGACTGTAAATTTAAAAAGGCTTTTTATAATATAGTTATATAGCGTTATAAGCGGTTACTCTGTTTTTTTTTTTTTTGCAGGGTATTAACTATGGTAATTTGCTTAATTAGTTAACTATAACAAAAACAAACTTCTTTTTTCTACTATTTATAGTTATTTTTTTAAAATTTATAACAATATGTTAAAATAAACGTAGCAATATAGGGATTAGTTATAAAAAACTAGGAGTTTTATTATAGGGTATTTTTGCAAGGCGATATTAAAGGCAATTAGTAACATATATATTATAGTTTTTTATAAGTTTTAGCTACTAATATTATAAGGCAACTAATTTTTAAGTTTTGCTTTTTTTAAGGTAAGCAGTAGTTATTTGTTTATACGCTTTTTTTAAGATGCGTGTTAGTAAGTAGTTAACCTTTAGTACTACTAGTTTTTTTTTATAGGTTATAAGGCCTTTATTTAACACTTAGTTATTGTTTATTTTTATATAAGCTTTAGCCTTATAAATTTTTAAATTTAAAAAATTATAGTTTTATTACAAAACTTTATTTACTAATAAAATTGTTAGTAATATTATATTAATAACTATTTTTATATTAAAAACAAGATTAAGATTTATATATATTAAAAATATTTTTTTAGCTTTGCTAACTAATTTAAATACCTATATATATTATTAACTATTAATTTTGCTTTTTTAAAAACAAAGCTTTTTTTGCTTGCAAAATAAAGCGTTTATAATTATATTTTCTAATTTTAGTTAGTAAATAATAACAAAGTTATATTAAATAAAAAAATCAGCTTAGTTTGCTTATTATAAGTTTAGTTTCTACTTAATACTAAAATATTCTAAGGTTTTGTAATTTATAATAATAACAAATAGCTTGTTTTTTTAGATACTAATTAGCTTTAGTCTTTAATATTATAGGCCTTTTATTACTATTAGCATTTTTTTATTATAAATACTATAATTTAGTTTAGCGCTATATATAGTCTTAGAATAAAACCTTATTAGGTGCTATTATTTATTATTTTCTTTTTAGAAAAAGCAGCCTGCTGCTACTTTATTTAAGGTATTAGTTTTAAAACGCGTTTTTTTATCAAAACGGTAGTAGGCAAGGACTAAGGCTAAAGTTAGCCGGTTTTTTAATTTATTAAAAACTTTTTAATAATTTTTAGTTTATTTAAACAGTAGGTCTTTTTATATAAGGTTGTTTAATAGTTTTGCAATATAGCTATATTTAGCTATAAATTATTAGTAAAAATTGCAGAATTTAAAAAACAACTAAATAGCTTTTACTATTTTAAGCGTTTTTTAGTTTTATATAACCGCTATTTTTTTAAAGTTAACTTTTATTCCGTTATATTTTACAATAAAGCCTAGGTATTTAGTTTTAATAATATAAAACTTATATTTTTTAAAGTTAGCTTAAAACCTATTATTTTTTAGTTTTTTTAAAATAATAGCTATATAAATCTAATATTTTTCTAAGTTTTTAGAATAAACTAATATATTATTAAAATAAACACTATAAAACTTATCTAAGTTATCGTTTAGCAAGCTATTAATATATTATTAAAAAGTTGCTAGCTTATTAGTTAATCTAAAAGGTATAACCTTATATTTAAATAATTTATATTAAGTTTTAAAAGTAGTTAAGTTTTTGCTGTCGGGGTATATATAAATATAATAAAAAGCCTAGCAAATATTAATTTTAGTAAAAATTTTAGCTTTAAAAATATATGCAAATGTTTTATTAATTAGTAATAAAAAATATTTGTTTTTTTTTATTAGTAAGTTTATTTTTTAATAGTTTATACATATTTATAAGCTTTTATTAGCTTTAGGCATAAATAGTATAAAAGCAGCATAAAAAGCGCTTTTAAAAACAATAAATTTTTTTTTTAGGTTATTTAGTACATAATTGCATACTATTTTTAATTTTTTAAGCAATATACAGTAAAAAAAGCTGTTAGTTATATTTGCTATACTTTTGCCTATAGCAAATTTAATATAGTAATTAATTAGGCAAAAAACTGCTAAAATATTAAAGTTTACTTTGCTAAATATCCTAAGCAATAGCTTATATACTTTAGAAACTATATCTTATGCTTTACGTTTTAATTTTTTTTTTTTTTTTTTTAAAAAAGCTTTTACCTTTTTTTTTTCCTGTTTGTTATAAATATACGCGTTAATTTTACTTAAAAAAATAATATATTTGCTGCTTTTTTTTTTATTTTTATATAAGATTATAAGAAATAGTGCGGCACTAATAACTGCAATATTAGGTATAAGTCTATACTTGTATTATCTAATAACGTCTTTTTATAACTTATATAATTTTTATATATTATGTTTTTACTTAGTATTAGCTAATAAAAGTATTAGGTATTAGTATAAAAAGTTTATATTTTTTGTTTTATTTAATATACGGTTTATTTTTTATATTTCCTTTAGTTAAAAGTTAGTTTAAGATAATTAATATAAAGCAATAAGGTTATAGTTTGGGATTAAAGTGCCTTAATAAACAGTTTTAGCTTTTTTAGCTTTAGCTAATATAGTAAAAATAGTTAAAATAAGGTTAAAGTTAGTAGGTTGTTCTGTTATATACTTAGGGTATTTTGTTGCTGCTATTTTTAATTTTTTTAATTTTTTTATTAATACTTTTTTTTTAGATTTTGCAGGTAATTCTAGTAGAAATATATAATATTTATATTAGGTATTAAGCAGTATGTTATATTTTTTATAAAAAATTTTGCTAATAAAAATATTATGTTTTATTTTTAATATTATTAATAGTATATTTTTAAAAGTTTTATTTTTTAGGTAAAAATTAACTATAAAAGCTTTATTAATAGCTTGCTAAAAACTAGCACTATTATTATATTTAGAAATTGTTTTTTTATAAAAGTTGTTTATAATAAAAGTATTTAATTTAAATGCTATAATATTTATAAATTTAGTGTTTATAAAAAAATATTTGTTTGCTTTTATATTAGCTAGATTATTAGTTGTAATAAGTGTTTGTTTATTTAGTTTTAACTTAGTAGTTATAAAAAATAAGTTTTTTTTTAAAAATAAGGTTAAAAAGTCTTTTTTTTTTATATTATTAATATTTAGTACTAACGGTTTTTTTAAAAAAAAGTTAACTATTTCTAAAGTTAAGCTTTTTTTACTTTAAAATCGTTTTTTTTTTTGTAGTTATAATTATAATTACAACTATAGTAACTACTATTGCTGTAATATCGGTATAAAGCTTTAACACTAATATTAATTTAGGCGTTATAGTTATAGTTATTTTTTGCGTTTTTTTTTTTTAGGCAATTTTAAGCAATATAGCTTTTTTTACAGCAAGTAAAATATTATTTGTTTTTTATTAGGACTTTTATTTTGTTAAAAGTTAGGCAAGGCTAAATCTTACCTTTTAAAGCATTAAAGCTAAGGTTAGGTCTAGAGTTTTTAAAAAAACTAGCGCTTTTTTAACTATTATTATATCTTTAGTTAAAACCTCTTTAGCTAATATAGCCTTAGTTAAAAAAAAAGCTTTTTTAGTTTAAATTTTTTTTACTAGTAGTGCTAATAATAATATTTTTTTATTTGCTAACATTATTAGCTTTTACTAAGTTATAAATTAATTATTTATAATATAAAACAAACTTAATATAATTAACCTTATTATTAAAGTATTAAATAATAATTTAGTTTTTAATTTAAGAAATTAGTTATTAATAAAATTTTTTTTTTTAAAGTAACTTGTTAAGCATATATTTGCTAGCAAAATAAGTAAATAAATTTTTAAAAGTTTAAAATTTAGCCAGAGTTGTTATTTTTAAAGCTTTAAATTCTGCTTAAAATTTCTATTTCTTATTAAAGTTTAAATATTGCTTTTTTAAATATACAAGTAAATTATTTGCTATTTTAATCTGCTTAAAATGCTTAGCTATTAGGTAAAGCTATAAATACTTAGCTATAGTTCTACCTAAGTAAAATTTAATATTAGTTATTTTTGCTTTATTAGTTATAAATTAATTAGCATTTGCTTTAAAATAGTTAGCTTAAGTTTAGTATTAAACGTTAAAGTTTACTTTGTTTTTAATAAGGTTATTATAAAATATAAATACTTTTATTTTAGCTGATTTTTTAAGTAAAGCGTTTATATTAGTGTTAACAAAACTAGGTATATTTTAGTTTTTAGCAACTAGGTTAAAAATAAGCTAATTAGATTTATTTAGCTTAGCTTTTTTGTTTTTAAGTTTTTTATATATATTATTTATTAAAGCTTTAGCAATATTAGCTTGCTTTTAACTTTTAGTATAAACTTTTTTTATTATATAGATTAAGATATTAATAAAGCTATTTAATATAATTATAGCTTAAAGCAGCTTAGCAGCTTTAAAGTTTTAAGCTTTAGCTATTAAAGCTTATAGTTTTATTTTTTAAAATAAAGCAAATTAGTTTGTTAAATATACTTTATAAAAGGCGTTTTTAGTTATTAAGCTATTAAAGTTTAAAAATATAGTATATTTAACTTATATAACAAAAGTAAAATAAAAAGCAGGGTAGTAGCAGCTAGCTATTATATAAGTAGTTGCTTTTGCTAAATATATAACTATAGCCATTATACCTTTTTAGATATAATTAATAGTAATAGCTTTTTTAAAGGCTTTAAATCTTTTATTTATAATTGCTGTTTTAAATAAGTTATACTAAAATATATAAGGTTTTTTTAATACGTTTTAAAATTTATTATTATTATTGCTTACTATATAAAATTTAGCAGTTTTTATTAAAAAAAACTAATAATAACTACAGTTGTTTTTAGGTTGTAAAAAGCAGTTAGTATGTATATAAGAGTATATAACGTTGTTTAGGTTAAAGGTAACCTTTTTTTTAGCCTGTGCTTAGGCCTATTTTTTTATTTTGCTAGCGGTGCTAGCATTATTATTTCTAGCTATAATAACAGGGTTTATAATTTATTAGTTTAGAAATAAGATTAGGATAAGGTTAAAAATTGCAGCTTTAGCATTAATTTTTTCTTTTTTAAAAAAAGTGGCATATATATAACGCCAGGTAGGTTTAAGGTTTAATTAATTGGTTATATACTTATACGGAATTAGTTAATTAATTAATTAATTAGGTTATAACGCTTTTTAACAAAGAAAATAACCTTAAGATTGTTATGATTAGCGTTTATAATAGAGGCAAGGCTTTTAATTAGGGTTCCAAATGTATATTAATCTTAAGGTAAAAAAGAAAAGGAAAACTTTGCAAACTATTTATAGGAAATATGGAATATATGGTAGTGTGTGTGTGATGGCTGGTGGGTCTGTTAGCTAGGTGTTTAGATGTTTAGGTAATCTAGGGTAATATAGGTAATATAGGGACCAGCTATAACTTTACTTATAAAAAATAAACTATTTATATTAATATTTAAGCTTTTATAAATAAGTTAATTTATTTTATAATAATATATAATAAAAATAAAATAAAAACTATTTAAACTATATACTTTTAAGCTATAGCTTTTATATAGTATATTATAAAATTTACTAACTTAAAAAAAACTGCTTTATATATTAAAAACAATATAAATATATAAAAAACTTTAAAAATACTTTAGAAAAAATTATAGCAATATATTATAAAGCCTATAATAAAGTTATTTTATAATATATAACCTGTAAAAAAAAAAGCTTTTTTAGCTTTTTGTTTAGTTTATTATTTATAATAGTAAAGCTTATAATTATACTATTAAAAACTAGTTACTAGCTATTTTTAAAGCTTTTAATTTTAATATTTAAAGCTAGCTTACTAAGCTTATAAAAAATATTACTTTTAAAAATTTTTTTTAATAAATAAATAACTAAAAAAAAATTTTTATTAGCAAAATATATTAATTATTTTATTTATAACAAATATTTTAACCGGTTTTTACTTATTATAATAAATAATAAATCTTTTATTTTTTTTTTAATTAACGCCTTTTTTATTAACTTTTTTTATACTAGTTTTTTTATGCTTTATAAACTAATATATATTAAACTTTTTAGCTTTACTATATTTAAAAAGGCAAAAGTAATTATAAAAAAGATTTTATTAAAACCGCAAAAAATTTTGCTTATATAATAATAACTAGCAAAATAAATCTAGTTATTAATAACTATAAAGCTAACATTAAAAATATAACTAGTAATATATATTTTATATTTTATATTAGTTAAATTTATAAAAAAATAACCCTAATTATTTAAATTTTTTTTAATTTTATTAAAATTTTTTTTAAAACTTTAAACAAAATCTTTTAGCATAAAAAGCTTACTATAATATTAAAAATAATAATAAAGTATATATATATTAGGTTTTATTAAATAAACTTATATAAAAATTTTATAAAGAATTTTTTTTAAATTAAAAGGAATTTTTTTAGCAAAAAAACAATAGCAGTTTGCTATTTTATAATTAGATTTTAAAAAAACTTGGTTTTTTAAAGTTTTAAATTGCTATAAACTTAATAAAGTAACTAATTTTAAAATTGCTAAACTGCTTTTTTTATAGCTAAAAAATATAATATTTACTTTAAAATATTTTTTTTAAATAACAAGCTTTATAAATATATTTAATTTAGCTATTTTATAATTAAATCTGCTTATATTATAATATTTAAAACTTTTAAAGTATATACTTATATTTTATATATTTTAAATAAAGAAAAAGTAGTTTTTTTGCCTATATTTTTATTTATAGCTAAATTTTAAACACTTATAATTAAGTTTTTAATTAATTTTAAACTAAATATTAGTATAAGCTTTATATATAAGTTTAAAATATATTTAAAATTATATATTATAATTTTTATAATATTTAAATATTAAAAAAATATTTATAACAATATTAAATATATATAAATACTTAGAAATAAAACCTAGATTTTAGCTTAGTATTTTAATATTAAGGTTTATAAGCAGGCAGCTTTTTTAATTATTTAAAATATTGCTAAAAACTAATATAAAATATTTAAATATGCTATTATTAACTTTTTTTTTAAAAAAAGTTAAAAATAAAAAGCTAATAATTGTTAATTTTACTTAAAAAGTTATTGTTATTAATAGCTTTTAGGCAAAACTTTTGCTTAAAATAAATATTTTTAATATAAAGTAAATTAATATAATTTTTTTAAAAAAAATTACTATTATTTAATTATATAAAATAGCAATCTTTATATTAGTTATATTTATACCTAGTTTAGCTAAAAAAATTAAAGTTTACTTAGCTAAATTAACCTTTATTTTTAAACGTTTTTAAAAGTAGTTATTTATATATTATAATATAACTTTTAGCTAAAATTTTATATTTAAGCTTATAATTAATTTAATATTATATTTTAAAGCTTTTACTAATAATATTTTTACTTATTTGCTTATTTAAAATAATTTTAATTATAATATATTTTTAAATAAAAATATAATATTAAGTTTTTTTATATTGCTTAAGCTAAACTATTATAGTTATTAAGCTTTTAATAAAGTTTTTAAACTTGCTATTTATTAACTATATATATAAAGCTATAAAGCTTAAGATTTTTTTATATAAATTTTGTTTAATTTATAAGATTTTATATTAGCTTTAAAAAATATAACTAAATATTTATATAAAGTTACTATATATAATAACCTTAAGCACTTATATTACGCTAAGACTTTTTTTAATTTTATTTTAAAATATAAGGACGTATTTTATAATATAAAATTTGTAATTGTTTTTAAAAATAAACAACTTATTTTTTATTTTAAGCTTAGCTAAAAAAAAGATATTTTTAAAAAATGCTGGATTTATTTTGTTAATTTTAAAAACTAAAGTATTATTTATAATATTTTAATAAACTTTAAGTTAAAAAATCAAGTTTTTTATATTTGCTAACTAGTTTTTTTTTTTTTTTCAGTATTTATTATATAAAAGACTTTAGCTAACTTTAAAAAAAAAAATAGTTATTAATATATGCCTATTTAACAAAATAAATCTTTTAAATTTATACTTAATAAAATCTTAAATAAAATGCTTAAAATAATAGCTAATAAAGCTTTTATTTTTTTTTTAATACGGTTATATTTTACTATTAATAGCTTACTTATTTTTTTATTAAGTCGGTAATAATTATTATTATAATAAAAAAATAATATATATTTAATTATTTTATTATAAGCTATAAAAATAATAACGCCTATATATAGCAATAAATAAATATTATTTTAAAAAGTATTTTAATAGCAAATTGCTATTATAATAATATTTATATTATATTAATAAACTTTTAAGCTTATTATATAAACCTATATACTATACTTATATTTTTATATAAAAAAAACATATTAATAAGTTTTTTTAAAACCTTTATTAAATTTTTTAATATTATTATATTAAGCTAATTAATTAATTTTTTTAGCTTATTTATAACTAAGAAATAACTTAAAGCTATTATTAAGCTAAGCTTTTTAGTTATTTTTAAAGACTTTAAAACGCTTTTAAATATAATAAGCTATATATAAAGCAATATTTTTTAATATATAAAAATAGCTAAACTTTTTTTAAAAAAAAAACAGATTTTTTATATTATTATTTATAAAAAAAAAAAACTAAGGCTAAATATAAGCAATAAGCTTTAAGCGTTTTTATTAATACTTTAACTATAATAAAAACACTTGCTTTTAAAGCTTTAAAAAAATCTTTTACTTTTTATACTATATTATATTTTTTTTTTTAAATTATCTTTTATATATTAATATTAATATTTTTTGCAAAAAAATTAGTATTTTAGTTTATTATATTACTAAAAATACCTTATTTAAAATTATTTTTTTTAATATTAGCAAAGTTATTACTTATTTTTTTTATATAGTAATTAAACCTATTGTTTTTTTTTTATATATTTTTATAATTATAAAAAAAAATATTAGCTAATAAAAATAAAAGTTTTTAGATTTATATAAGCATTTTAAAAAACCTAGCACTAAATTAATATTATATAAGCTAGCACTTATATTTTTATAAACTATTAAGCTATTATTAGTTTTATTAAATATAATAATATTGTTAATTTAATTACTTTAAGCAATAAAAACTTATGTTTAATTTAAGCTATAAAATATATTAGCAGATTTATTTTTATTATTTTATATAAGCTTAAAAAACTTTATATTATTTTAAACGCTTTATTTAAACTTTTAATTATTAAAGCCTTTTTTTTTAACAAATTTAAACTTAAAAATAATTTTAATTTTTTTTAAATAATATTATTAAATAATAGTTACTAAAATATACTTTAATTATAAAAGTATTATTAGCTTTTAAACTTATAACTACTTTTAAATTTGCTTATAATAATTTATTATTAAAAAAAATTATACTAATTTAAATTTTTTTATAATTTAAAAATTAACTATAGCATAATTATAAAATAAATTTAAAATAAAAAAATATATTTAATTTTATTATATAAAACTTTTAGCTTAATAATTTTAACTAAATAAAACTTTTATTTAAGCTTTATAATAGTTTTTTATAAAAAATAAGCAAAATATTTAATAAATTTTATATTTTTTATATATGTTTGCAAAAAATCTTTTAATTGCTATATAAAAAAATTTATTTAAAACTAGATTATATATATATTTTAAACTTTATTTTAAACCTAAAAAAATTATAGCAATATTTAAAATCCTATTTTAAATATATTTTACTTTAAAATAAAAACTATAAACTTTATAAATTTTTTTAGCTTATATTAAATTTTTTATAGTTTTTTTATATTATAACTATTAATATAGCTTTTATATTACTTAAATTTTATTAATATAATAACGCTTTTATAGCTATTATATATAAATTTTTTAAAGCTTTATAGATTTTTTCTAGCTATTATAATTAAAATATATTATAATAAGCTAATATAATACTAAATAAGCTTTTTTTAATTAATTAAAGTATTTTTAAAATAATTTTTAGCAATTATAAATTTAAATTTTTTATTAACTTATAATACTAAATTTAAGCTTACTTTAGTATATGTTTTTTTTATGCTATAATATATTATTTTTTTATTAATAAATAAACTAAATAATATATTTTTACTATTAAATTAACTTTAAAATATTATTTTTATGCTTTAAAAAATATAGCTTAATAAAAACATTTTTTATTATAACTTTAATTTAAATTTAATAATATAAAGTTATTTACTATAAAATAGTTATTAAATAAAACAATATTAAGTTTTATTTTAAATTTAATATTATAAATTTTTAATAATTAGTTAAACTTTTAATTTTATATTAAAGTTAATAATATTATTGCTTTATTTTTTATAATAATAAAAAAATATTATAATTAAAAATATTAACTTATATTTTTTATAATTAAGTAAAAAGTGCTTTTATACTTTTATAAAAGCTATAATATTTTTTTAGCAGCTATATTTAAAAAAAAATTAAAATAATAATATGTTAGCTTATTTAAAATTATTAAAAAAATTAATTACTTAGCTTATAAACTAAAGTTTTTTTTATATTTTAAAATTTATAATGTTATTTTAATAAATTATTTAAAATTAGTATTTTTTATAAATTACTTTAAAAGATTTTTTTAATATTTTATAAAAATATATATAAAAATATATAATAAACAAATTATTTAAAAAAATTAAACTAAAAAAAAATACTTATTAAAATATATTAGCTTTAAACTTAAATATTATAATAAGTTATTATTGCAAAAATAAATAAGAAAAAAAAAGTAAAAGCATTAATAGCTAATTATAAAAAGTAATAACTAGCTATATTAGTTTAAATTAAAAAAAAATATTATTTATATAATTAAAAAAAAATATTATTTATGTAATTAAAAAAAAGTATTATTTATGTAATTAAAAAAAAGTATAGTTTATAAAATAAAAAGAAATTAGTATTTATAAAAAAAAAAAAAACAATAAAGGCATTGTTAATATTAAAAAGGGGCACTTTGTTAGCTGCTACCGGCTGCCCTATATTACTATAAGTAGACTATTGTACATAGTATTTACAGTGGGATGATCTATCCCTTATATAACTATAGATATAACAGAATATAGCCACACATTGCCAAGAGACTAGGCTTCATACCACAACCATTACACTGCTTGTAGGCATGCGGATAATGCGCATGTAATACATGCAGCAGGCACAAGTCACGCAAAGAGTGTGATATCAAATCGACCTATGCCTCCTCTGATTAGTTGCCCGAAACATACTAGTACTATAGGCATGCTGTAGACACGCTGTAGGCACGCTGTAGGCAGTATCCTGCGCCGGGTATGCTATGCCGTAGGGGTGGGGGAGGGGTGATCGTCGGCGTTCTTTCCGTTATGTGGATCGAGCTGCAGTACGATGCTCTCTATATCTAGTGGTGGCGGCTGCTCCGAGTCGTTGCGACAAAGAAAACCTCCTCCTTCTCCACGCCATGTGCCGTGGCAGAGCCTACCTACCATGTAGTAGGTACATATAGTAGGTACATACCTAAGTAGGAGGAACTCCGTAATGTATGTAGGTAGTTATCTCATTCCTCCTGTCCATCGTTCATTCTCTTGTGTCATACTCGTTGATAATTATGACCAACGGTGAAATAAAGCCTGTATCATGCGTGCGACATTTGTGCGTCTTCGCCATGTCCCGCCTGACTATTCTCGCCCTCGCCTTCTCCTCCTTCTCTTGCTTTCTTCCTATTGTCTTTGTCTGGCCGTGTTCCTGGCCCTGTCATCACCCTCCTTCCCCTCATCCACCTCGCAGTTATCGATTATCTGAGATCCGTCAGGTCCTGTTTCCCTCTCGCAGACAACGGCCAATGCTCCCCGTCTATGATTAGTTGGTTAGCTCGCACAGGCTCTTCTATGTGAAACGTCCGACAGAAGCCGACGCCAAATGACAAAGCTTCCCGTACCCCCACCCTGTAAGTCGTACATAAGCTGTACTCGCCAATCGACGACATGAGGGCCCAGCACATAAGCACCGCTTTTCAAAACATGCATCCATTGGTGATGGGCGATAGGTGATGTAAAGGATCCACCAAATATCAAGCGTCCATCCCTCCATCTATGGCCATGACAAAAGATAATACCATGTCTTTTCATCGTCGTGTCTCTTCCGCGTATTACGCAGCATCGGGCAGTCCAGATAGCCCAAGACCAAGGAGCCAAGGGCTTGTGAGAGCCCTCGAATAACTACTCTACTAGTGAGCAAGTCGGATCATGCCGTAGACGTGCAGCTCTGGGAGGACGTGATAACGATAAGTAATCGAAGGTAACCTGCCCCAACATTGTTGGGTGCATAGCGCGGCTTTCTCCTGCTCGCATTTCGTCCTAGGCCTTCGTGCACCGTGACAACGTAGCATTGCAGCTCATCAATACCCCCCCGCTATTGGTGCGCCGGAGAGAGGGCTCGACAAGGAAGCATCCCACTGAGGATTCGATAACTTTTCTTTAAATCAACCCCAGTCATTCAACCAGCACAGCCTTCGATCATGGCCAAGCGGGCCTAGCAAGCCTGGTCCCCGGGATACGACTTGCTCAAACTCGACTATTCATGACGTATGCCTAGCGGATCTTCCACGCCCAGTAGTCAGTAGTGGGTCGCCGTCCCTCCCCTCTCGTTGTACTATTCCTCGCGAAGACGGTTTTCGTTGTCACCAATAAGCCGGTGCGAACATGTCCCAGTCACTAGGTATCGCCCTCAACTTATGCAGAGGTGAGATGTAATCCTCGTATAAGTGCCAAGGGTAAAAGACGACATATAGACACGCCTTGAGCCGCCACCATCAATCTTTCGAACCAAGACGAGAATTGGCAAGAAGCCTCGATTAATAGCGAGCTTATCGCTATGTCGTAGAAGCCACTAAGGGCCAGCACGTACCAAAGACAGGCGCCCTTAGTATTGGGAAGCCTGAGCAAGTCTTAAATCAACAAGCGCCTAGATTGATTAATCAATGGGAGAATGTATTATTGAATCCCTCACGACAAACGATATAAGTTGGTTCAGCTAGTTATATATGCGTTCCGCAACTATCCAAAGTGCCCTCCAGGTTGCCAGCAGGGTCCTCATTCTGGCGCGAGCGATTAGGTCTGAATGGCGAGCAATATCGCAATCACTGTGATCAACCGCGGTAAATAGCAGCGAATCACTTAACAAGCTCGATCATCTGATGCTAGATCCTCTAACTCATGTCCTTGGGTGTTTCGTGTAACGCCACAGCGAAGCCACGTCTACTATTTCGATTTGCTCCCAAAACTAGTATTCTTTCATCACTGGAGAGGCTGTTTCGGTAATTATATACGTCAAACCCGAGGGGTGGCCTAGTGTTGGATTAGTGCCATGAGCCTATGGATCGGTTGTGGAGGGATCGCTTACATAACCAACTATAATGTCGGGGTGACAAATAGATGACGTAATAGATGACGTATAATGGCTGGTATAGTGACTGAAATAGCCTATATAAAGGGAAACTATCTACTAAATGCCTTATAAATATATTAAACTAAAATAATAATATAAAACATTAAAAGCTTTAAATATACTATTATATATTAAGCTTTATATTTATTAATAATAAAATTACTTAAATATTAAGTATTATTTAACTAGTTAAAATTTAATAGTTAAAATTTTTTTAAATTTTTATATTTTATTAAAAATCTTTTAAACTTGTTATTTTTCTTTTTAAAGAAATTTATATTTTAATTTTTTTATATAACGTGGTTTATATATAAGCAGGCTATTTAAGCGAGCAGGCCATTTTCTTAACACTTACCCTATAAGGAAATTTACATATAAATTTTATCCGTGCATAAAATACTAAAAAACGCATTTAAAATTTAAAAAAAATTAGAAAAATATGCAATTAAAATTTTAGGCTTATTATTATATATAATAAATTTAAAAATATTTTTTTTAATTTCATAACTATTTTATTATAGCGTATACTAGGTTATACTAACATATTTTTTATTTTTTAATAATAACTTGTTTAAAAAAAATGCTAGCAAGCTATATTAAATTGTTTTAAAAAGCTTTTTAAGTTATATATTTAAAAAAAAAAGGTTTAAAATTTTTCCGATTTTTTTTTATAAAGTTATTTAAAGTAAGGTATATATATATAAAATTATTTTATATAAAAAGGTATTATTAAAAAAATAACCTGCTTGTTTAAATAGCCTGCTTATATATAAACCATGTTATATAATTTATTATTTATATTTATAAACTTTAAATTATAATTATAAATTATTAAGCTTAATTTAATATTATAAAAACTATTTATAACTTGTTTAATAACTTTTTAATATAAAAAAAATTTATTATTATAATTTTATATAAACTTTATAAAATAAACTTCATAGTTATAATAATTACGGCATAACTTTATATTAATTAAGTTATAACTTTTTAAAAAAAAACAGTAAATAATTAAAGTAGTAGCTTAATTACTTAATATAGTTTATATATATAATAATATTTAAATAAGTATTTAGTTTACTTATATAGTTATTATAACTATAGCTTATAAAGTTTAACTTTTTTTAATTAATTAATTTTTTATAATTAATATATATTATAAATAAATTTATATTATAAAGAAATTAATATTTAGCTTAATAATATTTTTTAAATTAATTTATTTATAATATATATTATAATAAAAAATTAAATTTTTTAAGCTTTTAAAAAGTATAATTAAGCTTAAATATTAATTAATTTATAATATATAAATTTAAAAAAAATTAATATAATTTTATAATTAGCTTTTAAATTTAAATATATTATAAAATAAAAATAAATTATTAAATTTAATGAAATAAATTAAAAACTAGTTTAATAAGCTTAATTTTATAGTTATAAAAATAAAAAAATAAACTTATTTAAATTAATTATTAACTTAATAAAATAACATATAATATAAGCAGATTAATATTATAAGCAGATTAACACTTTTATAAGCTATATAAAAAAAGGCGGTATATATTACGTAATATTTAAACAACTTTGCCAATTTTAATATTATATACTAATAAATAGTACCTTTAAAATTATAATAAAATAAGGAATTTAAAAGTATTTTTTATTATTTTATGTTATTTTTTTTTGCCAAAATATTGCCAAATACGCTAAAAATGCTAAGAAATTTTAGCGTATTTTCTATATTTGGCAATATTTCTACAAAAAAAAATACTATAAAAATATAAAAAATACCTTTAAATTCCTTATTTAATTACGATTTTAAAAGTATTAATTATTAGTTTATAATACTAAAACTTAAAAAGTTATATAAAAATAAAGTAAATATTACCTTATAAAAAATTAGCTTTTAAGGTATGCTAAGCTAAAGTGTTAATCTGCTTATAATATTAGTCTGTTTATGTTTTACGTTATTTTTTAATAAAAAAAGTATAAATATTAAAATAATAGCTAAATATTTTATAATAAGCTATATTTTTATAATAATAATAATTAAATTTTTAATAAAAAAAATTAAAAATAAAATAAAATATTTTTAATTAATTAAGTTAATTTTTTTTATAAATATATTATAATATTAAATATATTAATATTAAAATAAATAATTAATATATATAATTAAAAAAGCTATAATAATAAATAATTAAAATAATTATTAATTTAATTATATAAACTTTATATATTATATATAATATAACTTATAATATAGTTTATAAATAAGTAATATATTTTTTTAAAACTTTTATATTTAATTAAATTTTAAATATATATTTAAATTTATATTTTTTTATAAGTTTTTAAATTATAGCTAATATTATTATATTATTTATATTATTATTAATATAATATATTTAATTTATTATTATTATTATTTGTAATAATATGTTAACTTAATAGTTACAGTAACGGTGGTATAGCTATGCTGGCAGCATAGCCTCACAACTACACTATTAGCCACAACATATACATGTATAAGTATGTATGCCTTATACACTTGTTTCTTCCTTTCCTTTTTCCTTTCTTATATATAAATTCCATACAAATAAAATATTTTATTATAAAATTGTATTTTTTATAAATTATTTAACTATAACAATTTATATATTACTTATTTATTTTACAAAGTATACTAAAACTGCTTTTTAATATATTTCTAACTAACTAATAAATAAACAAACTAACTAACTAAACTAAATACCTTATATACACTTATTATAGCACATACTATAAAAAAGCAAGCCATTTTTAAAAAAATAGCTTGTAAAAAAATACAGTTTTTTTTAAACAATTTATAATAAAGCGTTTTCTATAAAAAAAAAGCGCTATAATTAAACACTAAATAATAATCCTTAATTATACCCTTTATCTAAGTTTTATATACAGCTTATACTATAATATTTAATTATATAAATAAAAACTATAATAATAACAAAGCTATTAACTTTTATTCCTATATACTAAACTTTAAAAAGTAAATAAAAAACTATAAATATATAAAGTAATATTATTACAGCCTTAATTAATTAAATATTTAAGCTAACAACTTAAAATAGCGTTTTATAATATTATACTTTAAAAAAAATAACCCTGCTTTTTTATTTATTACTTTAAGCCCTAAGTATAAAATTTTAATACCCAACTTTAATAAACTAATAAATAAGGCTTTTTTTTAAATACTAATAAACAACTTTAATATATTATAAGTAAAGTTTAAACTTTATATGCTAATAATATAAACGTTTTACTAATAAGCTTATAACTTATATAACCTTTTTATATAAAGTAAAATTAACTTAAATACTTTTGTTTAATAAGGTTATTTTATTTGCTAAAAAAAAAATAATAAAATTAACTAATTAAAAGCATATAAAAAAAAAAAAAGCACTTTTTTTAACCTAATAGCTTATAAAAACTACAATAAAATATATAACCGCTTTATAAAAAAACTTTTAAACATAAAAACTAAATATAGCTAATTTAATAACTAATTAATTTTAGCAAACTAAACTATAATTAATTTACTAAATAACTATAGTATAAACTTAAATATAAGCCTTAATACTAAAAGCTTTTGCTAATTAATAAAAGTTAATATTTATACTTTTTATACTAAAAAAAAAAAAAACAATATTAACTTTAAAGTTTAATATAAAAAAATAATAAACTAGCTTATAACTAATAATAATTAATTTGCTAATAACGCAGCTAAAATAATAAAAATTAAATTTTATTTAAAAAGTAAAGCTGTTTAATATTTATAGCTATATTTAGCTAATACTTATTTTAAAAAGCTAGCAACTTTAGCTATATTATTTATATATTTTTAAAACTAATATTATAACGTTAATACTATAAAAAAATCTAAAAAAAAATAAAAAAAGTTATATTTTAATAGCTATAAACTTAGCAAATTTATTAAGTTTAAAAACAACTTTATTTGCTTAATAAGTAAAACTAGCTTTTAAAAAAGCAAGTAGTTAAAAAAATTTAAAAATCGATTTTTTTTTTACTTAGTTATAAAAACTCTCTTAAAATACCTTAAAAATAAAAAGTATAATAAGTTCTTTTAATATGCTACCCAAATAGCATACTATTTATATATAGGCAATAAAAAGCATATTGCTATATATAAAGCTAAAAATATAACTATAAGCCCAAAAACTAATGCTACTACCGCTAAAACTATAAGCAATATTACTAATAAAAACACCGGTAATACCTAATAAAATAACCGGCTTACTTATATAATTAGCGTTGCCTTTACTAGCCTTAAAATAAAACCGTATAATTTAACCTCTAAAAAAATAAAAAAACTTATATTAAAAAAAAAATGCTTTATTTATAAAAAGCAAAATTATATTACTAGAAATTATTTTAACTAAATTAGTTATAAAACTTTAAAAACTTATATTATAGCTATTTTAGCATAGTATAACATATTATAAAATACTTTTACTACTAAAAACTAAAGTATAAATAAAGCTAAAAAACAAATAAAAAAATAACCTTAAAAAAGTTAAATTTCTGCTTAAAAAGCATATTCTAAAATTAAAATAAAAAAAAAACATAGCAAATAAGTATTTAAAAAAAAAATTTCTTTTATATACTTATATAATAAGCAATAATAAACTTTTTTTAACTATTTATAATTTTTTTAAAAATATAAAAGCTAGTTTATATATAGCTATAAATACTTAATTAGCTATAAAAATAATACGCTTATTATAACTATTTATAATTATATAATTTTAATTTTATAATATAATAAAATATAATAGTAAAAATAACTAAAATATTTATAAAGCTTTAAAAATTATATTAAAAATATAAAAACAGACTTTTTAATAAATATTAGCATTTGTTTTTAAAATATAGCATAATATTATTTTTAAAAAGCTATAATTTAAAAAATATAATATTTTACTAAACTATAAATAATATAAACTTTTATTTCTACTTAGCTTATTAGCTAATTATAACTTTAATTACTATATTTTAATAAATAAAGCTAATATTTAGCTAAAGTATTTTAATTACTAATAAAACTTAAATAAAAAAAACGCTAAACTAAATAAAAAGCTAAAAAAAAAAAAAAAACAAAAAAAAGCTATATTAGCTAGCAATTTCTAATAAAATTAACTAAAAATAGTTATTATTATAAAGCAAAGTAACTTTATAGCTAAAAATATTACTAAAATAAAATATAACTTAAATAATATACTTTTATTATCTAAGTTTATAAAAAAACTTATAAAAAAGTAAATAAAATATATATAAATTTAAAAAAGCATTTTTATTAATTAGCAAAAAAATATATAAAGCTTATACTATATAAAACGTAATAGCGTTAAATAATATAAAAAAAAAATGCTAAAAAATATATTTATTATTAATATTATTGCTTTTAAGTTTATTATATATTATAATAAATCTTATAACAAAATATAAGTTATAAATATTTATTAAGTAAACAAGTTAATTAAGCAGCGCTAAAAATAAAAAGCAAAAAATTTTTTAAAAAATAAAAATAAAAAATTAAAAAAAAAAGCCTTAAAACTTATATTAAAAAAGTATTATAACCTACTTTATACTTTTAGCAAAGTTAACTTAAATATTTTACTATTTAATCGCTTATATATAAATTATAAAATTAAATTTATTAAAAAAAAGTTACTAAAAAACTTTAAATATAGCTTTTTATATAAAATATTATTAAATAAATTAAAAGCTATAAAAAAATACTTAGTAAATAATTTTTATAAAAGTTTTATTAAGCTAAATAATATCTTATTTACGTTTTTTATTTTATTTATAAAAAAGCTTAATAGCAGCTTATACTTTTATATAAATTATTACAAGCTAAATAAGCTAACTAAAAAAAACTAATACCTACTGCTTTTAATTAAAAAAATGCTAAGCTATATTACTAAAGTAAAAATCTTTACTAAAATTAATATATAATAAGCATTTTATTATATACAGGTATACTTAAGCCAAAAAAACCTTATTATATTTCGTATTTATTATAAAATATATTGCTATTATATATTACTATTTAATTTAATAAACAGCTTATTTATATTTTAATAGTATATTAATAATACTTTTTTTAATTACTTAAATAATTTTTATAGCATATATATTAACAATATTTTAATTTATTTTAATAATATTAAAAAATATTATATTTATATTAAAAAGGTTTTAAAAAAATTATATAGCGCTAAATTATAAGCAGATTTAAAAAAATTTAAATTTTATATAACTAAAACAAAGTTTTTAAAATATATTATAACAACTAAAAATATTATAGTAAATTTTGTAAAAATTAGCATAGTATATAACTAAAAAGCTTTAGCTATAATAAAAAGCATATAGTTATTTTTAAAGTTTTATAACTTTTATTAGAAGTTTATAAAAAACTATAGTAAAGTAGCTGCTTTTTTTAATTAGCTAATAAAAAAAAATATACTTTTTTAATAAACTAACTAGTATAAAAAAACTTTTTATAAGCTTAAACTATTATTAATTACAACTTTTATATTATAATATTTTAATTTTAACTTTTTTATTAAAATAAAAACTAATTTATTAAATAATATAATAGCTAATATACTATTATAGCTATATAGTAATATATAATATTTAGTAATATTTTACTTTAAAATGTTATAAAATATAAAGTTAAATTATAATATTTTTAATAAAAAAATATTAATAATAATATTAATACTTAAAAAATAGCAACTTAAACTAGTTAGTATTTATATTAGCCTATTTTTAGCTATTATAAACTACTAAGCGTTTAAGCACTTTAGTAAAAAAAAGCAACTAAATTTATAATAAGCTAAATAAGCTATATTATTTACAAAATATAATTTTTTAATAATATATTAGCTAAAAAAAAAGAATATTATAGCTAATATAATATTATAAAAGTAAAAAAAGCTTTAAATAGCCTAAAAAAAAAAAAAGGCATAGTGTTATATAGCCTTGTTTAAACTAGTATATAGCAAAGTTTTAAGCTAAGCTTGCATAAGCAAAATAGTTATAGTTATAATTTTTAAGTTTTATTTTTAAGCTAAGGTAAAAATGCTAACAAGCCCTTAATTAGTAAATAAAGTACTATATAAAAACTATACTAACTTTAAAATAAAAATTTACTATTAAAAAACTAAAATAAATAAAAAAAACAACCTATAAGCTATAATAAACAAGCTTACTACTTATAAAAATAAATTAGTAATTTTTAACTTACTTTATTTTTAAATAAAATTAATTAAAAAAGTATATAATTATATACTAATAACTTACTTAAAAAAAAAAAAAATATATAGCTTAGTATTTTAATGCTATTAATAGCTTAAGCTAATAAATAATTATAGTATGTATATAGCAAACTGTTTAAGCTGCTAACTTATAAAAATACCTAAAAATAAAATACTAAAAAAGCTATATTTATTACTAATACTTAATTATATTTAGCGTTACCTAGTAATAAATTTTAAACAAATACTAAAAAATAAAAAAAAGTTTAACAATATATTTATTATAGTTAATAAACTAAATAAAAAAGCATAAATTATTTTATATACTATATAAGCTACTTTAAAAAATGCTATAAAAATATATTATAAAAAACCTTTTTATATTTTTAGCATTTTAATAACTATTATATTTAATTACAGCTTTTAGTTTATATTTATATTTATAAACAAGTTATATAAACTAATAAAAGTTACTTATATTTTAGTTTTTACTAATTATTATAAAATAGTTAAATAAGCAGAAATTATAAATAAATACTTTAATTAATAACTATAGCTATATATAAATTATTATTAAAATAACTAGTTAAATAAAATATTAGTAATAAACTATGCTTAAGCTACGCTTTTATATAAATTAATAAAGTTAGCTTTTTATAAAGTAAAAATAGGTTTTTTTATACTGTTTTATTTTAATTAAAAAAATAAAACAGCAAAAGTAAAATTAAAAAGCTTTTTAAACAAAAAAAAAAAGCTAAAAAAATACACATAAAATAAAGCTAAAAAAATTGCTAACTTTATAAATATTGCTAAAGCATACCTAACTTAAATATAAAACTAAATAACTTAATAAATAAACTATATATAATATAAGTTTAATTTTAATATTAAAAACTATATTTTTATTATAAAAAAATAGCAATTATAAAAAACTAACAAATTATTAAATAAGTTAAATTATTTAATAACTTAGTAAAAATATAAAATTTATAAACATAAAAACAATACTTTTTTTTTAAAAGTATTTTTATTATAAAAAGCTATTAACTAATATTATATAAATTAACTATATAAGTATTTTAATAACTTTTTTTTAAAACAAAAAGCAAAAAATTTTAAAAAGTAAATTGTTAAACTTAAAAATAAAAAAAAGTTTATTATAAAAAAAGTTAAAACTTTTAGGTTATACTATAATAAGCTATAATATTAAATAAAATAAAAAAATTAAAAAGTTAATAATAAATAATATTTAGCTAAAAATTTTAAAAACAGTATAAAATTGCTAAAAAAGTTCTATAATATAAACTTAAAAACTTTAAAACTATTAATATAACTAAATTAGTAGTTAAAAGCTATAAAAAATAACAAATTTAACAAACTATATATAAATAATAATAAAGCGTAAGCAAAAAAAAAACAGAATATAAAGCAGCAAAATATATAATATATTAGTATATAATATATAAATATAAATAAAGTTTATAATATAAAGTAAATTAAATAAAGTTATATTTAATAAGCAATATATAAAAAAACCTATATAATAACGCAATAAAACAAAGGCTTAAACCGCAGTAATATAAGTAAAAACCTAAAGTAATCTCTTTTTTTACTAAAAAGCAGTTGTTTAAAAGTCCAAAGTTCTACAGTTTAACTTGCAGACAAGTTAATTTTTTTCGGGGAAAAGGTAGTAACAGTAGTATAGCTGTGCTAGCAGCACAGCCCTATAACCACACCATTAGCCACAACATATACACGCATAAGTATGTATGCCCCACATACTTATTCCTTTCTTTCCTTTTTCTTTCTTTATACATAGATTCCATACAAATAAAATATTCTATCGCAAAGCCGTACCTTCCATAAATTACCTAACCGTGACAGTCACCTACCTACGGCTGTTATAATACGTACTTATACCACTTATACCGCCTAGTTATTCTGCCATTATTATGGTGGTCTATGCGTAGCCCTACCACACACACATATATACTTAGTTTCCTTTTTCTTTTTCCTTTTCTTTTTTCTTTCCTTTTTTCTTTATGCTATATATTAGTTCTTAGTATAAAGTAAAGTTAGTTAATTAACTATATTACTATCACTAAAGCTATTATATTATTTTATAGCTTTTTTATTAATATTAAATTTTAATTTTTTTTAATTAATTTAACTTAATATATTTTTTATAATAAAGCTTTTTTTATATATTAAATACTTTATTTATTTTATAAAACCTTTAGTTTTTTTTATTTATAAAAATAAATAAATATATTAATAACATAAAATATAAAGAAATTAATATTATAAATAAATTAATACTTTAACTTAATATATTTTATAAAGTAATTTATATAAAAAATTTATAAAAATATTTTTTTAATTTTAAATAACTTTATAAATTTTAATAATATAAATTAATAAATAATATTATTTAAATTATAATAAAATAAAAAATTTAAAAATATTTTTTATATTTTTATAGTATTTTTTTAAATAAAAATATTATTAAATATAATAAATATGCTAAAAACTTTTTAGCATTTTTAACATTTTTAAAAATATTTTAATAAAAAAAAATGTTATAAAATAATAAAAAATACTTTTAAATTTATTATTTTATTATAATTTTAAAAATATTAATTATTAGTTTATAATATTAAAATTTATAAAGTTATTTAAATATTATATAATATATTTTACTTTTTTTTTATATAGCTTATAAAAGTATTAATTTGCTTATATTTTATATTAACTAGTTAATAATATAAATTTTAATTAAAAAGTTTTTTTAATATTTAAAATTTTATAATTTTATAAAAGTTAACTATATAATTATTTTTATTTAAATAGCTATTTAATAAAATAGCGGTATAATTAACGGCTAAGCTATACGCTAGTTATACGGCCTATTTTACTACATAAGCCACCTTAGGTAGCTTATTATACTTATATATACCTACCTGTTTATAGCCTTTTATACAATAAATAAAAAACTAAACTTAACTTAAACAGCGTTTTTATAATTAAGTTCTCTAAGCTGCTTATAGTAGTTATATTTTTTACATTATAATATAAATTTTATTTAATACTAATTAATACTTTTTAATATAAAAAGCATAAATTAGTAAAAATAAAGACAGAATTTTAATTTTATTTGTAAAAACTTTTTATTTTATTTTATACTTTAGTTCTTTTAATAATATTAACAAAAAAAAAATCGATTACTTATTTTATACCTTAGCTTAGCCTTTATATAAATGCTTAATTAATAGCGCGCTTATTACGCTATATTTACTAACCTATTATATATATATAACCTGTTTACTTATTATATGCAAGCTAAACAACTATTTAACTAACCTATTATATATTAATTAAACAGCTTATATTTAACTACTTGTTATACGCATACAATTTGTTTACCTATTATATGCAAGCTATAATAACCGCATTTCTTTTTATTAAATCTTTTGCTAATTTACGTAAAAGGTTAAAAACATATATATTACTTAGTATAATATAAAAGAAAAAATATAACCTGTTAACTTATTATATAAAAGCTAAATAATTATTTAACTAACCTGTTATATATTAGCTAAACAGCTTTTTTTATTTAACTACCTGCTATATAATAGCTAAATAGCATTTTTACTTTTATATCTAAGTTAAGCCGCTAGCTATAAAAAAAATATCTAGTATTCAAATAGCTATTTAATAAAATAACAGTATAGCTAGCAGCTAAGCTATATGCTAGTTATACAGCTTATTTTACTATATAAGCTACCTTAAGTAGCTTATTATACCTATATATGCCTACCTATTTATAGCCTTTTATATAATAAATAAAAGACTAAACTTAACTTAAACAGCGTTTTTATAATCAAGTTCTCTAAGCTGCTCGCAGCAGCTATATTTTCCGCACTATAGTATAAATTCCATTTAACAATTTTAATTAAAGTTTTAAAAGCTTAAAAGTTTTTAAAATTATTATTTAAAAGTTATATAAAACTAGTTTAAACTTTTTAAAACTTTTTAAAAAATTTAATTTAAATAATATAATTAATATTTATAATTAAAATATATTTAATTTTAATAATATAATATATATATTAAAATATTATATTTATTTTAATATAATTTTATTATTAATTTATATATTTAAATTATTTATAAATATTTTTATGTTATTATTAAAAGTAATAAATTTTTAAAAAAATAATATAATTAATTATTATAATATATATTATAAGCAAATTAACACTTTAAACACATATATAAACAAAGTTTAAGCTTTTTATATAACCTTTATTTTAAAAATTTATAAAAATTTAAAAATTAGTTAACGTATACTATAAGCGGATTGATATTACAAGCAGATTAACACTTCTACAAGCCATACAAAAAAAGTCCGTGCATATCACGTGATATTTAAATAACTCTACAAATATTAGTGCTATAGACTAATAAATAGTACCTTTAGAATCGTAATAAAGTAAGGAATTTAAAAGTATTTTTTATAATTTTATAGCACTTTTTTCTGCCGAGATATTACCAAATACGCTAAAAATGCTAAGAAATTTTAGCGTATTTACTATATTTGGCAATATCTTTATAGAAAAAAATGCTATAAAAATATAAAAAATACCTTTAAATTCCTTATTTTATTACGATTTTAAAGGTATTATTTATTAGTCCGTAGCACTAATATTCGCGGAGTTATTTAAAGTGGGGAAAGTATTTCCTATAAAAATTACCCTGGAGGGTACCGCCAAGCCAAGTGTCAATCCGCTTGTGGTGTCAATCCGCTTGTGTTATGCGTTATATAAAGTTATTTAAAATAAAAAAAATATTTTTTATAAAAATTACCTTAAAAAGGTATTATTAAGCTATATTACTTTTTATTTTTTATATTAATTAATATATATAATTATTATAGTTAAAAAAATAATATTTATTATAAACTTAGTTTTATTAAAGTTTAATCTATAAATAATATTTAATATAAAATATAAATAAATTAACATTATAATTAAATTAACACTTTAAAAACCTATATAAAAAATGTTTATATAACATTTATATATTATATATAACTTTTATTTTAAAGATTTATAAAAAATTAAAGGCTAATTATATAAAAATAAAAAATATACTATAAAATTTATAATTAAATAAAAAGTTTAAATTTATCTTTATTTATTTTATAGCTATTTTATTTAAGCGTGTATATTAAAATATATTAAATATAATAACGTTATATTAAAATAAAATAGCTATAAAATAAATAAAAATAAATTTAAATTTATTATTTAATTACAAATTAAATAATAGTATTTATAAGGTTATATAATTAATATTTACAATATTATTTAATATAAAACAAGTATTTTTAATAAAATCTTTATAAAAATTACCTTGTAAAATATGCTAAGCTAAAGTGTTAACCTAGTTATAGTGTTAATCTGCTTATGTTTTATATTAAACTATATATTTATAGTTTTAAAATCTTTATATAAAGCTTTTTAAAAATTATATTTATATATATATAACATATTTTAAGTTTTAGTTAATATTTAATAAAATTATTTATTATAAGCTTATTAATTAAAATAGCGTTATATAAATTTTAAAAAAAATCGGCTATATTTTTAATAGTAAAATAGCTAAATAAATATTTTTTATTATTTAATTTTAAAATATATTTAAAAAGCATTTTATTTTAAATAAATTAAAGTTATAATAATTTATATAAGTATTAGCTTTAAAAGTTTATTTACTTATTTTATAACATAGTATTTATTTTAAAATTTTATAAACTTTAATAATATATTAAAAGATAATTTTTTAAAATATTTAAATAGCTTAAAAAGCAAGGTTAACTTTAGCTTTATTAGTTAACTTTAATATTATATAGTTAAAAAAATTATTTTATATTATATATTTTAAATTTAATTAAATTTTAATAAAATTTTTATTTATTATAAAGTTATTAATAATTAAAAATAATAATATAATAAAAATTATTTTATTTATATAAATATTTTATTTATATATAATTATGTTATGTTTTAAAAACTATTTATTAAATTAATACCTTTTATTTATAAAAAATATTAAACTATTAACTATTTTTTTAAAATATCTTTAATATTAATTATATTTTTTATTAAGTTTAAAATAATTAAAAGTTAATTTAAAACTATTAATATAAATATAACTTTTTATTAAGTAAATAATAAAAATATACGCTTTAACTAGCTTATTATTATAAGGTATAAATATATAAATATATTAGCTTTAATTAATAAGCAACTTATAATATAAAATAAGCTTAACAATATATTTTTATATTTTATTTAAATAAATATTATAAAAAATTATTTGTTAATATAATATAAATTGTTTTTTTATTTTATTTTATTATTTATAGTTTACTTTAAATAATTTTAATTAAATATAATAAATATTTAATAGATTTCACGGTTAAGTAATTATAAAAGGCATGGCTTTATAATAAAATACTTTATTTATATAAAATCTATATATGAAAAAAAAGGGAAAAAAAAAAAACAAGTGTATAAAAAGCACACACACCTATGTGTGTATATGTTATAGCTAATAATGTAATTATTATTAAATTAATGTTATTAGCTTATAAATTAGTTATAAAAAAATTGCTTATATAACCACTTATAATATAAAGGTATTAAATAAATAATATTTTAAATAATATATAATAGCTAATATAATAGTTAATATAATAGTTAAAATAGCTTATATAAAAAACAACTATTTATTAAATGTTTTAAAAATATACTTAACTAAAATAATAATATAAAATATTAAAAGCTTTAAATATATTATTATTATATATTAAACTTTATATTTATTAATAATAAAATTGCTTAAGCACTAAGTATTAACTAGCTAAAATTTAATAATTAAAAATTTTATTAATTATGATAATTACGGCATAATATTATACCTATTAGGCTATAATCCTTATAAAAGGAATGTCGAATAACTAAGGTGGTAGCCTAGTCATCTAGTATGGTTTATATAGTATGGCAAACAGCCCGTGACTTGTAGCCGCCTCTAGCTCTTAGATCCTAAGGCTTGCACACTGCTGGTTTATTCTGCCATAACTTTAATTTTTTTATTTTATTAAAAGTTTTATAAGCTTTTTATTTATACTTTTAAAAATCTTTATATTTTTATTTCTTTATATATATAATTTATTACCTATGTTTATAAGCTATTAAGCTTAACTTAATATTATTAAAATTATTATAAAAACTATTTATAACTTTTTTAATAACTTTTTTATATAAAAAAAATTTATAATTATAACTTATAACTATAATTTATAATTTTATATAAACTTTATAAAATAAGCTTTATAGTTTATTAAGCTAAGCTTTTTTTAATTTACTAACTTTTTTATAGTTATAATAAAAAATCTTGCTTTTAATAATATAAATTTATTTTTATAAGCTTATTAAAGCTATAATTAAGCTTTATAAATATTATATAAAAATTATATAAAAATTAATTAAGCTTAATTATTAATTAACTTATATAAAAGCTATTAATTTAATTAATTAATAATATATAAATTTAAATATATTATAAAATATAAAGTATTTATTAATATTATAATAAAAAATAAGTTATTAAACTTAGTTAAATAAATTAAAAACTAGTTTAATAAGCTTAATTTTATAATTATATAAAATAGAAAAATGGATTTTTTAAGCTAATTATTAACTTAAATTAAGCTTTTTAACATATATACTACTTTATTTAATCTATTATATTTAAAAATAATTATAGTAAAACTATAATAAATAACTTTTTAACTCATTAAAAAATTGCTTAAAGCTTATAATTAAAAGCTATTATAATTAACAGTTTTTTTATATAAAAGCTTTTTTTATAAAGCTTATTTAAAAAAAAACTTATTAATAGCTTTTTATTTTTAAAAGGGTTTAAAAAACAAGCTTTTTATTACTTTTAATAAAGATTTTAATAAAAAGTAAAAAATAACAATTTTTTTATTAATAAAAAAAGCGTTTGCTAAAATTGCTATAAATAGTAATTACTTTAACTATTTAAAAAAATAAAAAGCTTTTTTAAATGCTAATTTAATTTATATAAAGTTTATTACTTTATATATATTAATATATTTAACTATAGCTATTAAATTTTATTAAAGCTTTATAAATAAATTTAAAAAACATTTAAGCTTATTATAAGCTATTTATAAGCTTACCTATTTTTTATAACTAATTATTATTATAAAATTTAATATAAGCTTTGTTAAAAAAACAATAAAAATGCTTATAAAAAAAAGAGGTTTTATAAAACCTTAATATAAAAAAAAGCTTTTAAGCTTAATAATAGTGATAAATGCTTTTTAAGGTATGTATATAATATATTATATTGACTAAAAAGATGTTAAAGAAAAGGAAAAGCTAAGACTTTAGGTTTTAATAAAAATCTAATTATAAATATGGTGTGCCAGCTGCTTAACAGCCGTTAGGCTGTTATAACAGTCTAATGGCTTAATAGTTAATAACATATATATAAAACACGCGTTTTAGCGTGTAACACATAATACACCTTTTATAAGGTTATATTATAATAGTTATTTAAAAGCTTTTTTTAACTTATAATTTAAAATAAAAATAACTTTATAAGTATAACTATATTTATATTAACTACTTTATAAAAAAAGCATTTTTTTAAAAAAAATTTATTAATATAATTTATATTAATAAAATAAAGCTTTTAAGTATATTTATATATAATTAATTAAAATAATTAAAACAAAATTTATAGTTTAATTATATTATACTTATATATTATAAACCTTTTTTTTTATTTATATAATCTTTTTATTTATTATTTATATGTTTTTAATTTTTAGGTTTTATTATAGTATATAATATAAAAAACATTATTATAAATAGCTTTTTTAAAAAAAAATATATTAAATTAATATTATAAGGTTATAAATTAATTATAAAGAATTGCTTATATAACTACTTATAATATAAAAGTAATAAATAAATAATATATTAAATAATATATAATAACTAATATAATAATTAATATAATAATTAAAATAATAGTTAAAATAGCTTATATAAAAAAAACTATTTATTAAATGCCTTATAAATATATTTAATTAAAATAATAATATAAAACATTAAAAGCCTTAAATATATTATTATAATGGCTTTAATAGTGGCAGTATAGTTAATTAACCAACTTTACCTTATATTAGGAACTAATATATAGCATAAAAAAAAGAAAAAAAAAGAAAAAGATAAAAAAAAAAAAAAAACTAAATATATATATATAATAAAGCTATATATAAACTATTATAATAATAGCAAAATAATTAAACAGTATAAATAATATAAGTATATATTATAACAGCTATAAGTAAGTAACTATTAAGCTAATAAGCTGTTATAATTTTTTTTTTGCAAAAAAACTTAGCCTAAGTTTTAGCTATTTAACTAATTTTACAAGCCGGTATAAACTCTTTTAAAACAAGGCAAAAATAGCTTAAACTAGTAACTTTATAAAAACTGCTACTTTTAAGCTTAAAAAAACCTTTAATATATATAATAATAATTAATAAATAAAAGTTTTTAATTTTTATTAAAGCTAACTATTATATTATAAATAGTTTATTATAATATATTTTTTAATTTTAATATAAATATAACTTTATAGCTTATTTATTTACTTATTTTTAAATTTTATATATATTTTTTATTTTTATATTATTATTATAAGTTTATTATTATTTTTATATAAAAAATTAAACTTATTTTTTATGCTATTTTTATTTATTTTATTAATTATAATAAAAAACCTGTTTTTTTTAGGTTTTTTTTATAATATTTTTATAGTTTTTTTAATATATTTTTAAAATTTTATTTTAAATATTATTTATTATTAAAATCTTATTTTTATTATTAAATTTTATAAAATAATTTCTTATTATAAAATTAAAATAATAAAAAAAATTTTAACTTTTTATTTTTTTTTATATTAACTTATTAATTATTATATTATTTAATTATTTATAGTTTTATTTTAAAAAAAAGTTGTTAAAATATTTATATAATTAGTTTATATAAAACTATTAACTTTTTTATTAAAAAAATAATATATTAATAATTTAATATAAACATTAAGTTATTAAATAATTTAATTTATTATTAAATTAGTTAGTTTATTTTTTTTTTTTTTAAATATATAAATATAGTTTTTTATTTTAAAGTTAAAATTATATTTATACTTATTTATTTAATTAACTATTTATTACTATAATTTTTTTATAAATTATTAAGCTATTTTTTAAACTTTTTACTTTATTAGTATAAATATTTATATTTTTTTTATTTTATTTTTTTATATTGCTTTTTTATTTTAAAGCTTTTAATATATACTTTTTAATTAAATATTATTTATATAAGATTTTTTATTAGTATTTTTTAAAAAAAAAATCTTTTAAAAAACTTATATAATAATAAAGCTTATATTATATTTATTATTAGCAATATTTATAACTAATTTTTTTAAAAATAAGTAATAAAAAGTTAAATCTTTTAATTTAGCTATTAATATATAATTTTAACTTATTTTATAATTTAATAATATTTTAATAATAAAAAATTTAATTAAATTTTATAAATTTTTAATAGTTTATTTATAAAATTTATAATAAATTAATTTTTATAGTTACTTATAAATAATTTTAGCTAATTTAATAAGCAATAAAGCTTTTATTAATATATTTTTATAGCTTATTATATTATTACTAATTTTTTATATAATATTTTTTAAAATAGCTTTAAAAAACAATTTATAATATAAAATATTATATTATATTTATTTTTATTAAATTTTTTTTTTAATTAATTATTAAATATTATTATATATAATTTAATATTAATAATAATATTAACTTACTAAATATTTTATTATATAATATTTTTATAGCTTTATATAAATAGTTTATAATATATTTATTAATATTTTTATATAATTTAAGCTATTAATAATATTAAATTATTATATATTATATATATATTTTTTTTTTAAATATATAGTTTAAATTTTATAATATATTTTTTTAATAATTTTTATATATAAATTATTTATTTTAAGTATTATTAATTACCTTTTATATAGTAATAAGTTTTATAGTATTAACTAATTTAATTTATTTTTAGTTTTTATTTTTAATTAGTATTTATTTAAACTTATATTTTTTTAATTTTTTTTAAAAACTATATTTATTAATATTATTTTTAATAAACCTAATAGTAAAATATTGCTAATAATATATATTATTATGTTATTTTATTTTATAATTTCTAATATTTTTAAAAATTTTAAAATTGCTAAAATTGCTAATATAGCAAGTTTAAACAGTATTATTATATATTGCTTATTTTATTTTTATTTTTAAGTTTTTAAATTTTTTATAAAATATAATAATATATTAATAATTATATTTTTAATATTTAGCTAATAAATAATTATAAAATTATAATAAGCTATTAGCTTTATTTAATCAGCATATTATAAATTTAAAATATATTTTATAATAAAATACTTTAATATAATATAATTTATTATAATTATAAACAGCTGCTATTATTATAATTTAATTAGCTTGCTTTATTAATATAAAAGCTTTTTTATTATTGCTAATATTTTTTTGTTATAAATTTTATATTTTAATTTTGCTTTTTATAGCTCTTTAAAAAAAATATTACTAGCTTTTATAAATTATTAAAATTATTATATTAAAATAATATTTTTATTATAATTTCGGCGTTAAAAATAAAATGTTATAATATTAATAAGCTCTTTAGTTTTTTATATAATTTATTAAATATTTTTTAATATATTATTATTTATTATAAAAATACTTTTATATTTTTTTATAAACTACTTATTAAAGTTATAAAATTTTAAAAACAATTTTACTTTTTTTAAATATATTTTATTATTTTTTATTAAGCACTTTTGTAATTAAATTATTTTTACTTTATTAAAATCGATACTAATTTTATTAATATTAATTATAAATTTTAAAAACTTTATTTTTAATATATAAAACTTATATTTTTATAAATTAGCTTAATATATAATATAAGTAAATTAATATTATAAGCAGATTAATATTTTTATAAGCTATATAAAAAAAAGCTATATATATTATATAATATTTAAATAACTTTATTAATTTTAATGCTATATATTAATAAATAGTACTTTTAAAATTATAATAAAATAAAAAATTTCAAAGTATTTTTTATTATTTTATAGCATTTTTTTTTGCTAAGATATTGCTAAAAATGCTAAAAATGCTAAAAAATTTTAGCGTATTTTTTATATTTAGCAATATTTTTATTTAAAAAAATACTATAAAAATATAAAAAATACTTTTAAATTTTTTATTTTATTATAATTTTAAAAATATTATTTATTAATATATAGTATTAAAACTAGTAAAGTTATTTAAAAGTAAAGTAAATATTACTTTATAAAAAATTAGCTTTTAGGGTATGTTAAACTAAACTATTAATTTGCTTATAGTATTAATCTGGTTATATTTTATGTTATAACTTAGCTTTTTAAAGCTTTTATAAAACTTTATTAATATAATATTTATATTTTAATTTTTTTTAAAATAAATTAAGATATTATTTATATATGCTATAATAAAATAATTAAAATATTTATATAATATATTATTAATAAAACGCTAAAACTTAGCTAAATTATTAATAAAACTAAATAATAGCACTTTATATTAATATATTTTAAATTATATATAAAATATAATAGTTTTTTTATTTTTTTTTAGCTATTTAAATTTTATAAAAAGCTTATTAAATATTAATTTTTATAAAAATTTTAGCTTTAGCAAAATATATAAACATTTTATTAATAAGTAGTAAAAAATAATAGTTTTTTTATATTAATATATTTAGTTTTTAATAATTAATATATATTTTTAATATATTATTTACTTTTTTTGTTAAAAAAACTAGTACTATTTATAAAATAATTATAAGCTTAATAAATTTTTTAGCTAAATTTTTTATAATATATTTATAGCATACTTTTGCTTTTTTTAATAATATTTTATAAAGCAGGCTATATTTTAAAATTTTTAGCTTTTTATTTAAAATTAAATAATAGTTAACTTTAAATTAACATAATATAAGCTTATTTAAAATTATTTTGCTAAAAACGTTTAAATAATTATAATATTATAAAAATATTATTTTTATAGCAGCTTTTTTATTTTTTTTTATTTTTTAATAATAACTTTTTTTTTTTTTTAATATAATAATTTATTTTATATAATATAATTATATTTATTTTATTTTTATTTTTATATATAAATAATATAAACTTATAAATATTTATAATAATAATTTATATTAGCTAATATTTATATTATTTAATAATATTATATTTTAGCTTATAAAGTTTTTATTTATTATATTAAGTTTTATTTTTTAAATAGTTTATTATTTTTATATATAAAAAAATAAAAGTAATAAAAGTTTATAGTTTTTTTTATTAAATATTTATTTTATATACTTATATTTTTATTATATATAATTACTTTTTAAATTAATATTAAGTTATAAAAGTTATAATATAATAATTAAAATAATAAAAATAAAATAAAAATAAGTAAGTTTTTATTAAAGTTTTTATTAAACTTTTTTTAATTTTATTATTTTTTTTTAAACTTAGTTTAATATTTTAATAATTTGTTTTTTTTTAATATAATATTTTATTTTTATAGCTATTTTTATAATATAATATTTTTAGCTTATATATTTATTTTTATAATACTTATTTTTTTTATTTAATAAATACTTATACTATTTTATATTTTTTAAAATAAAAAGTTATTAAACAGCTTGTTAGCTTAGTTTATTAAAAATTTTAAAAGCTTATATTTAAGTTTTTAATTATTAAAAAAAAATAACTACTTTTATTTATTATTTATTAAAATATTATAATAATTAAAGTATTTTTTTTTAATAATTATATTATTTTTTATATTTAATATTAATATAAATATATAAAGTAATATATAGCTTTATATTTTAAAATATATTTTTAATATTATAAATAGCTAAAACTTAATAATTTTTTTAAGCTTAAAATATTTTATAATTTTAACTATAAAGTTTATATTAATTAATATTTTTATAGTTAATATAAGTTTATTATTAGCTATTATATAATTTATAAATAAGGAATTTTTTTTAAAAAGCGTTTTTAAAAAGTTAAATAAAATCTTTTTATATTAGTTTAAGCTTAGTATTAATATTTTTATATACTTAAAAAAAAGGTCTAATTATTTTAAGCTTTATTTTTTATTTTATTATTAAAATTATATTTGCTTAAAATTTTAAAAATAATAATATTAATATAAACGTTATTAAAGTAAGCAAAATTATTTTTATTTAAATATTTATTATTATAATAACTTTGTTTATAATATTTAAAATATTATTTTTTAATAATTAAATATTTAACTTATATAAAATTTAGCTTTATATATATTAAATATTTATTAATTAAAATATTATATTTATTATTTTTATTAAAATTACTATTAAAGTTATTATAATTATTATTATTAAAACTATTTATTATAAATAATACTATATTATTTTTTTAATTTATATTAATATTATAGCTTTTATTTTTTTTTATAATTATAATTTTAATAATAATAAAGTTTTTATATTGCTAATAATTATATATTTATATATAATTATAAGAAATTATAAAAATAACTTTAAAGTTAATAGCTTTTTTAAAACTAATTTTATTTAGTTGTTTTAATAGCTTATTTTATATATTATGTTTAAAATTAACAAAATTAATATAAGTTTAATTACTTTATTAAATAAATTAAATATTAAACTTAATAAATTTATTTAATAGCTTTATTTATAAATTATAATATTAAATATAAGCTTTTTTATATTTATATAAATTATAATATTATATATATAAATAGTTTAAAACTTTTTTAATTATTTTTAAAATTAGCTTTTTTTTATAGTTATTAATAATAAAGTTTATAATTTTTTTTAAAGCTAATTTATTTATATATTTAATTATATATATAATTTTTTTTTTTTTATAAAAAAATAATTATTATTTTTAAATAATTTATTTTTAAGTAATATAAACTAATATTTAAAACAAACTTTTATTTTATTTAGCTTAAGTTTATTATTTATAAAAATAAAAAAAAAAAAAATTATTTTAGTTAATAATTATATACTTTTTTTAATATATAATAAAATATTTAATATAAAAGTTTTTTTTTAGTTATTTTTATTAATTATACTTTTTTAAATAGCTTTATTTTTTTTTTTTTTTATTATAATACTTTTTTTAAATAAAAACTAGTTTAGCTTTATATTAATATAACTTATTAATTTAATAATTTTTATATAAAAAATATTAATAATTTTTTTATATTTTTTAAGTTTAATAGCTTATATTTTTTTAGCTTTTATAACAGCGTTATTATAAATATTTAATTTTTTAAAAGCAATATTTTTAAACTTGCTTTATTTTTTTATAATAAGCTCTGCTTAAAAAGTAATTTTTTTTTTAAAAAAACTATTTATATTTAATAATAAAAATATTATTTTTAACTTTAAAAAATATAATTTGTTTATTTAACTTAATAATTTATTAATAAAATAAAAATATGTTTTTATTATAAATAACTATTATTTGCTATAGTTTTTTAATTAGTTTTTATAAAATAATAATTTAAAAACTATATTATTTAAATTTAAAAAATAATATTTTATTATTTTTATTAAACAAGTTTATAAATTTTTAATAGCTTATAACTTTATTAAGCTATAGTTAAGTTTTTATTTTTTATTTAATAAATATAATAAATAATTAATATAATATTTTATATTTATTAGCAAAATATATTATATAGTTATTAATATAAACTTATAAGTTTTTAAATATATTATTAAAAGTTATAATAATATAATAAGCTTTTTAAAATTAAATAAATAATATAATTTTTATAATAAAATATTTAAATAAGTTATAATTAGTTTTAAGTTTAAAGTTTTTTTTTTTTTAACTTTTAATAATAATATAAGCAGTTACTTATTAGTTTTTATTTTTTTTAAAAAAAACAAACGTTAAAATGCTTAATAAACACTATTATTAAAATTAAAAAGCTAATAAAATTTAAATTATATAACTTAAGCAAAGTTAAAGCAAACTTATTTTTAAGCTATTTTAGCTAAATTAGCATTTTTTATTATATTTAATATATTAAAATTAGCTATAGCTTAATTAATTAGTTATTTAATAATTTTTTTTAAAAAAGTTAATATTTTTTTAAATAATAAAAAATAATACTATATATTATAATAGCTTTAATAGTAGTAATATAGTTAATTAACTAACTTTACTTTATATTAAAAACTAATATATAATATAAAAAAAAAAGGAAAAAAAAAATAAAAATAAAAAAAAAAGGAAATTAAGTATGTATATATAGTATGGCTGCGCACAGACCACTATAATAATAGCAGAACAACTAGGCGGTGTAGGTAGTATAGGTACGTACTATAACAGCTATAGGTAGGTAACTACCAGGCTAATAAGTTGTTACAATTATTATATATTAAGCTTTATACTTCTTAATAATAAGATTATTTAAGCACTAGGTGTTAACTAGTTAAAATTTAACAGTTATAAAGCTATATTATTATAACGATTACGACATAATATTATACCTATTACGCTATAATCCTTATAAAAGGAATGTTGAATAACTAAGGTGATAACCTAGTCATCTGTTAAATTTTAGCTAGTTAGGTGGCACGTAGTGCTTAAGCGATTTTATCACTAGTAGGTATAAGGCTTAATATATAGTGTATTTAAGGCTTTTAGTGTTTTATATTATTATTCTTGTTAAGTGTATTTATAAAGCATTTAATGAATAGTTTCCTTTTATATAGGCTAGTTTAGCCACTATATTAGCCATTATACTAGCCATTATATATTATTTATTACGTTACCTATTTATTACTTATTTATCACTTTTATATTATAGGTGGTTATATAAGCAATCTTTTTATAACCGATTTATAAGCTTATAATATTAATTTGAAACATTTTTTTTAAAAAAGCTATTTATAATAGCGTTTTTTATACTATAAGCTATAATAAAACTTCAACATTAAAAGCATATTAATAATAAATAAAAAAATTATAAAATAATATATAAATATAATATAGTTATATTATAAGTTTTTTTAAGTTTTTTTAATTAATTATATATATAAGCTTAAAGCTTAATTTTATTAATATAAATTACTTTAATAATTTTTTTTTTTTTAAAATAGTTAGTATAAATATAATTAATATAAATATAATTATATTTATAAAGTTATTTTTATTTGAAATTATAGGTTAAAAAAAAGCTTAAAGGCTTTTTTTTTTATAATTTTTATTATAATATATAATAACCTTTTTTAACAGCTTTTCTTTTTTTATAAACATTTTTATAATTTTTTTAGCAAAGCTTACACTAAGCTTTATAATAGTAATTAGTTATAAAAAATAAATAAGGTTATAAATAATTTATAATAAGCTTAAAAACTTTTTTTTTAAACCTTTTATAAAATTTAATAGCTATAATTAAATATATTAATATATATAAAATGATAAACGATATATAAATTTCATTAATATAAAAAAAAGCTTATTATTTTTTATTTTTTATTAAACTTTTTATTAAAATTAATAAAAAGCTTATTTTTTAAACTTTTATAAAAAACAAAAGCTATTAATAAAAAAAAATTTTTAATAATATATAATATAAATAAATTAATATTATAAGCAAATTAATATTTTTATAAACTATATAAAAAAAAGCTATATATATTATATAATATTTAAATAATTTTACTAATTTTAATATTATAAACTAATAATTAATACTTTTAAAATTATAATAAAATAAAAATATAAAAAATATTTTTAAAGTTTTTATTTTACTATAATTTAAATAGTATTATTTATTTATATATAATATTAAAATTTATAAAGTTATTTAAAAAAAAAAAAAAAATTTTTATAAAAATTATTTTAAAAAGTATTATTAAGCTAAATGTTAATTTACTTATAATGTTAATCTGCTTATAGTTTATATAAAGTTTTATAAAAAAAGCTTTTATAAAAAAAAAGCTATTACTTATAATAGCTTTTATTTATAAGCTTAAAATAATTTGTTAATAAATTAAAAAACTATTTATTATAGCGTTATTATAATTATTTTTAAATATAATAGCTTAAATAAAATAAAATATATATTAAAAAACTTAGTATAAATTAATAATTAGCTTAAATAAATTTATTTCTTTATTTTATATAGCTATAAAATTAAATTTATTAAACTAATTTTTAATTTATTTAATTAAATTTAATAATTTATTTTTTATTATAATATTAATAAATATTTTATAATTAATTAATAATTAAATTTAATTTATTTTTATATTTATTTTGTAAATCTTTTAATTTTTATATAATATTTATTATATATTTATAAAGCTTATAAAAATAAATTTTTTTTTTATATAAAAAAGTTATTAAAAAAGTTATAAGTAGTTTTTATAATAATTTTTATAATATTAAGCTTAATAGCTTATAGTTAAAAAATTATAAGCTAAAATTATAAAGGGCTTATAGTTTAAGGCTAATAATTATAGGTAATAAATTATATATATAAAGAGGTTAAAGTATAAAGATTTTTAAAGGTATAAGTAAAAAGCTTGTAAAATTTTTAGTAAAGTATAAGGATTAGTAAGACTTTTAATTATTAAATTTTAACTAGTTAGGTAATATATAATGCTTAAGCGATTTTATTACTAGTAAGTATAAAGCTTAATATATAGTATATTTAATAAAAGGAACTATAAGGGAGGCAATATAATATATAAGAATAATAAAAAAAGTGTTAAATTTAGTATAGTTAATTTATTATTATATTATATAACGTTGTTTTTTCTATTAAAAAGGCTAAAAAGCTTGGTTTTATAACCAAGTATATAATAAAAATAGCATTATTAAAACTTCTTTATATAACAAAGCTTTTTTAAGCTATATATTATGCTTATATTATTTTTAAATATATATTATATTTAATTATATATTTATATAGCGCTTTATAGCCTTTAGTTATATATTTATATATAGTAGTTTTTATTTAATATACTTTTTTAAAAATAATTATTTTAATAACTTTTTTTATATTATATAATAGCTTTTATAGCTTATATTAAGTATATATATATAAATACTTATAAATAACTAAGCTTTATAATAAATAACTAATAGCTTAAAATATATTATTATAAAGTATAAAATATTTAAATAATATATTATATAATAAGTTAATATATTTTTATATAGTTATTAAGCAGCATATTAGATATTATTAGCAAGCTTTTTTTTTTTTTTTTTTTTTTTTTTTTTTTTTTAAATAAGTTATTTTTTTATATTTTATTTTATTTTTTTTACATTTTTTAATAAAAAGTTTTTTTGCTAATATATTAATAAATTATATATAATTAAATATTTTTAATAAATATAACGCATAACACAAGCGGATTAACATTACAAGCGGATTGACACTTTGGCTTGGCGTACCCTGGAAGCCAATTTTCTATAGGGTAATACTTACTCTACTTTTAAATAACTCTGCTAATTTTAGTGCTACGCACTAGTAAGTAGTACCTCTGGAATCGTAATAAAGTAAGGAATTTAAAAGTATTTTTTATTATTTTACAGCATTTCTTTTTAGAGAGATATTGCCAAATATAGAAAATACGCTAAAATTTCTTGGCATTTTTAGCGTATTCGGCAATATCTCGGCGAAAAGAAATGCTATAAAATAATAAAAAATACTTTTAATTTCCTTATTTTATTACGATTCCAAAGGTACTATTTATTAGTCTGTAGCACTAAAATTGGCAAAGTTATTTAAATATCACGTGATATACACGGACTTTTTTTATATGGCTTGCAAAAGTGTTAATCCGCTTGTAATGTTAATCCGCTTGTGTTATGCGTTATAATAACTTCTAAATTTTTAAAATAGTAGTTAGCTAGCTTATTAATATTTAAAAAACTATTATATTAATTATAAGTTTATTATAAATATTTTTGTTTAAGCTTTAAAAGCTTAGCTAATAAGCTTATATTTAACTTTAACTTATTTTTTTTTTTTAAAAATAATAAATATAAGCCTTTTTTTTACGTTTAGCTACTTTTTTGCCTATTAAAAAGTTAAGCTTAAAATATTTTAAGTTATATTAATTAATTATATTAGCTTTTATAAAAAAAATTTTAATATTTATATTAATTATTTTATACTAATAAGTTTATTTGCTTACTTTTTTTACTATAACTTTTAGTTTTAATAAACTAATAATAAATATGCTATTTATAAGTATTTTAATAAAAATATAATTTAAATTATACTAGTTTTTTTTTTAAAGCTATTAAAATTTTTATTAGCTATTTAAATATTTATAGCATTGTTTATAATATTTACTGCTTTTATTTTTTTAAAGCTTATATACTTACTTATTATTTTTAGGCAGCGTTTTTATAGCAAACTAGTTATATTTAATAAAATTAATTATAAAACTTTTTATTTATAATATATATATAACGCTTTTAAAAATTGCTTATATAAAGTTTGCTAAAAAATTATAAAATATAATAGCTATTTTATTTGCTACGCTTAAAAATATATTTATAAAAAAATATAAATAGTTTGTTTTTTTATTTTAATAATTATTTAATTAATAATTTTAAGCTTTTTAACTTTTAATAAGCTTTTTATACTTTATATAATATTTTAAAAAATAGTGCTTTTAATGTTTATATTACTGCTTTTTAAACTATTATTTATATTTTTTTATTATTAAAAAAGGTTATAAAAAAAAAAGCAAAAAAAAAAAAAAAAAAAAAAAAAAAAAAAAGTAAAGTAGTTTTAAAAACTAAGCTTTTATTATTATAATAGCAAGCTTTTATATATTATTTATATATTTTTATAACTTAAAAAGCTTTAAATAATAATATTTTAATTATTTTATTAATATATATTTAGCTTATTTTATATATTTATTTTTTATTTAATTATTTTTTTAATTTTTTATTTAGTAATTAATTTTTAAGCTTTTTTATAACAATTAAAGTAATTTTATATAGTTTATTTATTTATAAAAAAATAATAAGCTTTAGCTAAATAAAAAATTTAAGCTATTTTTATAATAAAAAAGTTTTAATAAGCTTATTAATAATTATTTTTTTAATAAATATATATTTTATTATAAAAGTTTTTTATTTAACTTTTTAATATAGCTAATAGTTATAAATATTTATATATTTTAGTTTAATATATAATATTACTATTTTTTTAATAACTAGCTTTATAGTTTATTAATTATTATATTAAATATATATATATTAATTATTAAATCTTATATTTAGCTTATTAATTAAGTAGTTTATATATATTGTTTTTTTAGCTATTTAAGTTAAAGCAAAAAGCTTAGCTTTAATAGTTAATATAATAATAATATTTTGCTTATTAGTTTTTTATTTTATAACTTTGCTAAAAAGCTTTATAATATATATTTAAAAGCTTTTTTAATTAATAATATTATTATTAAATAAAATATTACTAACTATTTTAAAATTATTTTTATTATTAAATTATAAAATATAATATTAAATATTTAATAAATAAAATAAAAGCTTATTAATAGCTTTATAATACTTAAATAAAAAGTTATAATTAAAATAAGCTAGTTATAAATTTTTAAAAGCTATATTAAAACATATAATAATTATAGCATAAAAAATAAATTTTATTTTTTATTAATATAATTTAATACTTAATAATATTATAGTTTTTTTTATAAAAAAAAAGCTTATTAGCTTTTATTAAAATATTTAAGTTAGCAATAAATATTAAATTTTTTAAGTTTAAGATTTTTTTAATATAAAAAGCTTAAAAAAGCTATATAAAGCTTTTTTTTTTATTTTAAATAATTTTTACTTTTAAAAACTACTATAAGTTATTTTTTTTAATAAAATTATATTTAACTTTTAATATTTTAAGTATTTTATTAGCTATTTATTAACTTTGTTTTTTATAAGCTATTATTATATTATTAATATAAATAAATGATAAAATTTTACTTTTTAAAAAATAGTAAAATTTATAAAGTATAAAAATAAATTTAATTTTTTATAAAAATTTAATAAGCTTTTTTTATTATAATAATAAAAAACTTTATAATTTATATAAAGTTTATAATAATTAAATTATTATATTTAGCTTATAATAGCTAAGTAATATTTATATAAATATTTTTTTAACTAATTTAATATTTATAAAAACATTTATAATATTATATTATTTTAATTTTAAGCTAAATTTAATAATAATAGCTATTAATATTTTAAATAATTTTTTTATTAATATATTAATATAAATATTTTTTTTATTATAATTTAGCTATTAATTTTTATATATTATTAAACAAGCTTTATATTTATTATAATAGTTATATTTATTAAATTTATAAATATATACTTATATATAATTAAATATTAAATTTTTTTATAAAAAGCTTTTTAAACTTTTTTTTTAAATATTTATTTTAAAATAGCTTTATAATTAAATATATTTAGCTTAATAAAAGTAATTTTTTAATAAGTAAATATTAAGCTTATTATATTATTTTAATAATAATAAAAAACTTTATAATAAATTTTTTTTTATTAAAATAATAGTTTTTAAAAATAAGTATTTTAATAGCTATTTAGCAGCTTAAAAGCTTTTTTTCTATTTTAAAAATAAGTTTTTTAACAGCTATATAATAGCTTAAAAGCTTTTTTTTTATTTTAAACAATTTTATTAAGATTTAATAGCTATAATATTTTGTTATAATAAATATTTTAACGGCTATATAGCAGCTTGAAAGCTTTTTTTTTATTTTTAATAATTTTATTAAAATTTAGTAGCTATAATATTTTGCTATAATAAATATTAGCAAAGCTATTATTAATATTTAATAGCTAAAATTAATTATATATATATATATATAAGCTTTTAAAATATATATATATTGCTTAAAAGTTTTTTTTTTTTTTACTATTATTTTTATTAATAAAGCTTTTTATAGTATTTTATAATATATAAGCTTATTATTAATATATAATATATTATAAAATTTTATTAAATAAAAATAAATAGTTTAAATATTATATATTAAATTTAAAAATAATAGCTTAGCTTAAGCTTTTAAATTATTTTTAATATAATTTAAATAAAAACTAATAGCTTAATTAATTTATTTAGCTTAAGCTTATAGTTTATTTTTAATATAATTACTTTTTAAATTAAAATTAAAAAAATTAAATTATATAATTATTAAGCTTAATAATATATTAATAAATAATATAAGTAATTTTAAAAATATTAATAGCTTTAACTTAAATTTTGCTATAGTATAAAAATAAACTTTTTTTAATAGCTTTTTTAAAAGATTATTTATAAGCTTATTATTTTTTTATTTAAAGTTTTTAAAGTTTTTTAATAAGCTTTTTAATAGTTTGCTTATTAGCTTATTATTTTTTAAATAGTTTTTTATATTATTATTTAGCTTAATAATATTTTTATAAATAATATTATTAATTAATATTTTAAAAAAATTATTTTTAAATTTATTTAAGTTATTATTAAAAAATTTATTTTTATTAAAAATAACGTTTTTTATAATAATTACTTTATTTTTTTATAGCAGCTATATTTTATAGGTATTAATAAATTAATATCTTATTATATAGCTTATTTAAACTTTAAAATTAAGTTTTTTATGCTTATATTTTTTTTATTTAGCTTATAAAATTATAGCAAAAGCTATATAGCTATAAACTTTTAAGTAGTTAAATAATAAGCTTTTATTATAATTTATTTGCTTTTATAAATTATTAAAATATAAAAAAAAAACTTTATAAAAAGCTTATTAATAATTAACTTATTTTAATATATAATTATATAAATAAACTATTATTTAAATTATTTTAGTTTATAAAAAAAAAAAGCTTATAATTATTTTATATTATATTTACTTAATTTTTAATAATAGCTTTTATTTTTTTTACTATATTATTAAAATTTTAAATATATAATAGTAAAATTTTAAAAGTTATATTATATATATTTTTAATAGCTTTATTAAATTATATAGTTTTTTAATTTAAATTAATAAGCTTATTATTATATTTAATAGTTTTTATTTTTATATTAAAATAGTAATTTATATATTTTATATAATTTTTTAAAATAGCTTATATAATATTAATAAGCTTATTATTAATATAATAGTTTTATATATAGCTTAAATATTAATTAACTATTAATATTATTTTTTATAAGCGTTTTTTTTAGTTAAGTTTATTATATTTATAAAAATTAATTACTAAATAAATATTAGCTTTTATAACTTTTAAACAAGCTTTTTATATTATTTTATAATATATTTTAACTTTATTATAACTTATATAATTTATAGTTTAAATTTTATTATTAAGCTATAAAATAATTACTACTTTTTTAATATAAGTTAATAATTATTTTAATAGCTTTAAATTAATATAGCTAAGCTTTTAATATTATTTATAAAAGCTTTTTTATATTTTTAGCTTTTTTATATAAAAATTTAAAAAATTTTAACAAATATAAAAAGCTTAAGTAATTAACTATATTAAAAAATATTTTATAACATATTACTTATATAATTAAATTAGCAAATATAAAATAGCTTTTTATTAATGCTTAAAAAAATTAAATTTTAGCTTATTTTTTTAATATATTTTTATATAGTTTAAAACTTATAATAATATTAAGTTAATAGCTATATTAATATAGCTAAGTTTTATAGTAAATATATATTAAAGCTTTTTTTTTATAAGCAAAAAGCGCTTTTGATATAAGCTACTAAAGGCTTTAAAAGTTAGTTTTTTTTTATTATATTTATAAGCTTATTTTTTTTAGCTTTTTTTTTATATTGCTATTTTATACGCTTTATAGCCTATTTTATAGCTTTATTAGTATTTATTTTTAGTTTAGCAAGCTTTTTAATAATATAGTTAATATATTATTTTTTAAGCTTGTTTTAAAAAAATATAAACTAATATTTAGGTTTTTTTGCTTGTTATTAATATAAAAATCTGCTTTAAAGCGCTTATAAAAATTATTTTATAAGCTTTTTTTATTTTTATTTTTTGTTATTTTTACTTAAAGTTATTTTAATATTTTTAATTTTTTTTCTTTTAATAAAATCGCTTTAAATAATTTTTATAGCTATAAATAAAAAGCTTATTACTTTTAAGGTTTTAAAAATTAAAAGCAAAAAATATTTTTTATAAGCTTTTTATTAGCTTTTATAGCAGCTAATATTACTATTTTATAGTATAGTTTAAAAGCTATAATATAATAACTAAAAATATTGTTTATAATTTTAATATTATAATTATTTTAAAATATAATAGTTTTAATAAAGTAAGTAAATTATAAAGCTTTTTTAAAATTAATAATAAGCTTAAAAAGTTTAATAATATTAATATTTTTAATATTAGCTTTAATAATTTTATTTAGCTAGTTATTAGTTTATTTAATAAAGTTTTTAATAAGTTAAATAATAATTAATGTTATAACTAGCGTCCGTTATAAAGGCAAGGCTCCTAGTTAGGTTACCAAATGTATATTAATCTTAAGGTAAAGAAGAAAGGAAAACTCTGCAAGCTATTTACAGGAAATGTGGGATATATGGTAGTGTGTATGTAACGGCTGGTGGGTCTATCAACCAGGTGTCTAGGTGTTTAGGTAATCTAAGGTGATATAGGTGATATAGGGACCAGCCGTAACTATTAAGTAAATAAAAGCTTTATATTTATTTTTATATTTAAATTTTAAAATTTATTATGCTATATTATTAAACTTGTTTAATTTATTATATTATTTATTAATTATTTAATTTAGTTTTATATAAGTTAATTTATAGTTAAAATATATTATTTTATATATTTATTTAAAAAGCTTAGTTATTTTTAATTAATAAATATTATAATATTTTATAATAATATTATATTATTATTAAATAATTAAGTATATTTTTTATTAAGTAAAAATTAGCTTAATAATTATTATAACTATTTATTTGTTAAAAAAAATTATTATAGTTAGTAATTATTAAATTATATAGCTTTTTAAACTAAAAAGCTTATTTTTTTAAAAAAATTAAGTATTTTTATAGTTTTTTTATATAAGCTTTTATAATAAAGTTTTTTTTTTATAAATAAAAGTTATTAAAAAAATTAAATATAATAATTATAAAAATAGTTATTTTAATAATTCTTTTAATTATTAATATATAGCTTATTATTTAATAAAATATAAAAATTAATAAAAATTTTAATTATTAAATTTAATATAGTTAATTTGTTATTATATTATATAATATTATTTTTTTTGCTAAAAAGGCTAAAAAGCTTGGTTTTATAACTAAGTATATAGTAAAAATAATATTATTAAAACTTCTTTATATAACAAAGCTTTTTTAGGCTATATACTATGCTTGTATTACTTTTAAATACATACTATATTTAGTTACGTGCTTATATAGCGCTTTATGGCCCTTAGTCACGTGCTCGTATATAGTGGTTTTTATTTAACAGAAGGAAGGTTTCCTATCTCGATTGCCGCAAGCAATCAAGATAGGAATACCTTCCGTGGTCCCACCTACGGTGGGGCCCCCTATATGCCTGTATTAATATTTAAAGCTTTTAGTATTTTATATTATTGTTCTTATTAAGTATATTTATAAGGCATTTAATAAATAGTTTTTTCTTATATAAGCTAGTTTAGCTATTATACCAGCTATTATATTAACTATTATATATTATTTATTACGTTATTTATTTATTACTTATTTATTATTTTTATATTATAAGTAGTTATATAAATAATCTTTTTATAACTAATATATAAGCTTATAATATTAATTTAATATTATTTAATATAGTTTATATAGTATAACAGCTAGTTTATACGTTATAATATCCTTTACGTATATTTAGTTTTATACTATTATAATTATTATTAATATAACTGGTAAAAAAAACCATAAGGGAGGCAATGTAATATATTAAAATAATAAAAAAAAAAGGTTTCCTATATGCTTACATTAATAACTATATTATTATTACTATAAATTATATATAGCTATAGCTATATTAAAGCTATTTAATAGTTTTTTAAACTTGTTTATATAGCTTTTTATATTTAGCTTTATAATTAAGTTAAAATTATAAGTTAACTTGCTAATAAAAATAAAAAGTAATATAATAAAAAAAATAAAGAATTTATATAACGCATAACACAAGCGGATTAATATTATAAGCGGATTAACAGTTTGGCTTAGTATACCCTAGAAGCTAATTTTTTATAAGGTAATATTTACTCCACTTTCAAATAACTCTGCAGGTTTTAGTGCTAGGAATTAGTAATTAGTACTATTAAAACCGTAATAAAATAAGGAATTTAAAGGTATTTTTAATATTTTTATAGCATTTTCTTTTGTAGAGATATTGCTAAATATAGAAAATACGCTAAAATTTTTTTGGCATTTTTAGCGTATTTGGCAATATCTCAGCGAGAAAAATTGCTATAAAATAATAAAAAATACTTTTAGATTCCTTATTTTATTACGATTCCAAAGGTGCTATTTATTAGTGCGTAGCATTAAATTTGGTAGAGTTATTTAAAATAGAGGAAGTATTTCCTATAGAAATTACCTTAAAAGGTACCGCTAAGCCAAGTATTAATCTGCTTATAATGTTAATCTGCTTATAGTTTGCGTTAGTTTAAAAAGTTAAAATTTAATATAAAAACTATTAAATATATATATAATAAAGCAAAAATTTAAAAGTATTATTAATAATATAAATTAAAAATTATTATTATAAATATTAATATAATTAAGTTAAATAATATAATAAAATAATAAATAAATTAATATAATTAATATAATTAAAAAATTAAATTTATAGCTTAAATGCTTAAAAAAATAAAGCTATTATTTATAAAAAAAACTTAATTTTTTAATATAAAACTTATTAAAAAATTAAAAATAACGTTAAAAATTATAGCTTTTATAATAATAAAAACTTTTAAAAAAGCAAAAGCTTTTAAAAAACTAAAAGCTTTTATATAAAAATATTAATAAAAATAAAAATATTAAAGCTAATTAATAAAAAAAAATAACTTTAATTTTAATAATAGCTGTAATAGTTATAGCATAAACCTTATATTAATAAGGCTATAACCTTTTAAAAAAATATTAAATAATTAAAGTAATAGCTTGGTTATTTAGTATAGTTTATATATATAGCAGCTAGCTTATGCCTTATAGGTTTTATATAATGCTTATATATGTTTAGTTTATGTTGCTATAACTATAGCTTTAACTTTAGCTTATTTAATAATAATAGTAACTATTAACTTAATAAAAAAAGCTTTAAATATAATTTTAAAATAAATTATAATTATAATAAAATTAATTTAAATAAGCTTAAATATAAAAATAATAAAGTTTTTTATTTAATATAAAATAATTTAAATAAGTTAAATATAGTAACGGCTTAAGGCTTTACCACATATAATGGCTAGTAGCTAAGGTATTGCTACCTTAGTTATTCTAGTTCCTTTTAGTATAACGGTAAAGTGTGCGATCTTTTTGTTGCAATAGGTTTACCATAGCTATTATAGGTCGAACCCTGCTATCACAAATATTATTATTAAAAAAAACGTTATTTTTATAAATAAATATATATATTTTTTAATTAACTAAATTTTTTAACGCTAATTTAAATATAAACTATAATAGGTTTTATGTATAAAATATATATTTTCTTTTAATATATATATTATTATTTTATTATATAATAATAAAATTAAAAAAAAATTTAATAATTAAAATATTATTAAAATTAATAAAATTTAAAAAGTAATATTATATAATAAAATAATTAAATAAATTTTTAAAGCTAATATTTATATAAATTATTATAATTTTAATTTATTTTAAAAAAAATATTTATTAAATATATTTTAAACTTAAATAATAAAAATTATTTATTTAACAATTTTATTTTTAAAAATATAATTAATATATATTATAAATAAATTAATATTTTAATATAATATATTTTATAAAATAATTTATATAAAAAATTAATATAAACATTTTTATAAACTATATAAAAAAAGTTTATATATATTATATAATATTTAAATAACTTTATAAATTTTAATATTATAAATTAATAATTAATATTTTTAAAATTATAATAAAATAAAAAATTTAAAAATATTTTTTATATTTTTATAATATATTTTTATAAAAATATTATAAAATAATAAAAAATTTTATAAATTTTTTATTTTATTATAATATATATTATAAACAAATTAATATTTTTATAAGCTATATAAAAAAAGTTTATATATATTATATAATATTTAAATAATTTTATAATTTTTAATATTATAAGCAAATTAATATTTTTATAAGCTATATAAAAAAAAGCTATATATATTATATAATATTTAAATAACTTTGCTAATTTTAATTCTATATACTAATAAATAATACTTTTAAAATTATAATAAAATAAAAAATTTAAAAGTATTTTTTATTATTTTATAGCATTTTTTTTTTTTGTTAAAATATTGCTAAATATGCTAAAAATGCTTAAAAAATTTTAGCGTATTTTTTATATTTAGCAATATTTTTACAAAAAAAAATACTATAAAAATATAAAAAATATTTTTAAATTTTTTATTTTATTATAATTTTAAAAATATTATTTATTAATATATAGCATTAAAATTAGCAAAATTATTTAAAAGTAAAATAAATATTACTTTATAAAAAATTAGCTTTTAGGGTATATTAAGCTAAAATATTAATCTGCTTATAATATTAATCTGCTTATAATATTAATCTGCTTATAATATTAATCTGCTTATAATATTAATCTGCTTATAATATTAATCTGCTTATATTATATATTATATTAAAAAATTTTAAAACTTTTAATATATTTATTATATTTACTAATATTTTTATAAAAATATTTTTAAATTTTTTATTTTGTTATAATTAAAACAGTATTATTTATAAATATATAATATTAAAATTTATAAATTTTTTATATAAATTACTATATAAAATATATTAAGTTAAAATATTAATTTGCTTAAAATATTAATTAATTTATAGTTTATATTAATTTAAATAATATTATTTATTAATATATAATATTAAAATTAATAAAGTTATTTTAAATAAAAAAAATATTTATAAATTTTTTATATAAAAAATAAATAATATAAAATATAAATAAATTAATATTTTAAAAATATATATAAAAAAAGTTTATATATATTATATAATATTTAAATAATTTTATAAATTATAATATTATAAACTAATAATTAATATTTTTAAACTTATAATAAAATAAAAAATTTAAAAGTATTTTTTATTATTTTATAATATTTTTAAATATATTAAAAATATTAAAAACTTTTAATATATTTATTATATTTAATAATATTTTTATAAAAAAAATTAGTTATAAAAATATAAAAAATACTTTTAAATTTTTTATTTTATTATAGTTTAAAAAGTATTATTTATTAGTTTATAATATTAAAATTAATATAGTTATTTAAAATAAAAAAATATTTTTTTAATATAACCTATAAAGGGTGTATCGCGTGTTATACGTATGCCATTAACTATTAAGCCATTAGGCCATTGTGACAGCCTAACGGCTATTAGGCAGCTAGCACACTATGTTTATATTTAGATTCTTTCTAAGACCTAAAGTCTTAGCCTTTCCTTTTCTCTTACATTTTTTTAGTTAATATATTATATTATATATACACCTTAAAAAGCATTTATTATTTTAATAAAAATTATTTTAAAAGGTATTATTAAGCTAAATATTAATTTGCTTATAATATTAAACTGCTAATATTTTATATTATTTTTATATTACTATTAAAAATAATAAGTTCTTTAAAAAAAATTTAGTTATATTTTTTATAATTAAATAATTAAATAAATATTTTTTATTATTTAAGTTTAAAATATATTTAAAAAATACTTTTTTTAATAAATTAAAATTATAATAATTTATATAAATAATAACTTTATAAGTTTATTTAATTATTTTATTATATAATATTAATAATAAAACTTTATAAATTTTAATAATATATTAAATACTAAGTTTTTAAGGTAGTTTAATAACTTAAAAACAAGTTTAATTTTAATATTATATAGTTAAAAAGTTATTACGTAATAAAATAATAATATATATGTTAAGTAAAAAAGTATATAATTTATATAAATACGTAGCTTATTTATAAACTATGTTATAACATAATATATTAATTAAAAAATATAAAAAAAAAAGTAAAAACTTTAATTTTTTAAAAAAATATAATTATAAATATAATATAACATAAATTATAAGCAGATTAATACTTACCTTAATAATATTTTTTTTATTTTAAATAATTTTGCAAATTTTAATATTAATATAAAATATAAGTAGATTAATATTATAAGCAAATTAATATTTTAGCTTAATATACCTTATAAAATAATTTTTATAAAAACTTTACTAAAAATATTTGCTTTAATATAAATTATAAGCAGATTAATATTTAGCTTAACAATACCTTTTAAAATAATTTTTATAAAAAATACTTTTTTTATTTTAAATAATTTTATAAATTTTAATATTATATATTAATAAATAATATTATTAAAATTATAATAAAATAAAAAGTTTAAAAATATTAATTATTAGTTTATAATATTAAAATTAACAAACTTATTTAAATATTATATAATATATATAGCCTTTTTTTATATAGCTTATAAAAATATTAATCTGATTATATTATATATTATATTAAATAACTTTTTAAATTTTAATATTATATATTAATAAATAATATTATTTAAATTATAATAAAATAAAAAATTAAAAAGTATTTTTTATTTTTTTATAGCTTTTTTTTTTTAAAATATATTATTAAATATAATAAATATGTTAAAATCTTTTAACATTTTTAATATATTTAAAAATATTTTAATAAAAAAAATGCTATAAAATAATAAAAAATACTTTTTAATTTTTAATTTTATTATAATTTTAAAAGCATTAATTATTAGTTTATAATATTAAAACTTATAAAGTTATTTAAATATTATATAATATATATAGCTTTTTTTTATATAACTTATAAAAACATTAATTTGTTTATAATATTAATTTATTTATATTTTATATTATATATTAATAAATAATACTATTTAAATTATAATAAAATAAAAAATTTAAAAATATTCTTTATATTTTTATAGCATTTTCTTTTTATAATAATATTATTAAATATAGTAAATGTTAAATAAAATTTACATCATAGTGTAAAAGATATAGTTGCTATAAGCAGCCTAGAAAACTTAATTATAAAAACGCTGTTTAAGTTAAGTTTAGTTTTTTATTTATTATATAAAAGGCTATAAACAAGTGGTAATATATAAACAGGTATAGTAAGCTACCTAAGGTGGCCCGTATAACTAGCACATATTTTAACCGCTAGCTATACCGCTACTTTATTAAATAGCTATTTAAACAGTAAATATATTAAATTCTTTTAACATTTTTACTATATTTAGCAATATTTTAATAAAAAAAAAATACTATAAAATTTTTTATTTTATTATAATTTTAAAAATACTAATTATTAGTTTATAATATTAAATTTTATAAAATTATTTAAATATTATATAATATATATAAACTTTTTTTATATAGCTTATAAAAATATTTATCTGCTTATAATATTAATTTGTTTATATTATATATTATTAGCTATTTAATAACTATTAAGCTATTATAATAACTAAAAGTTTAATAGTTTATAATATATTTATAATATATATTTTAATATAAAATATATAATTTATTTTTTATTAAGTTAATATATATTATAAATAAATTAATATTATAAACAAATTAATATTTACCTTAATAATACTTTTTAACATAATTTTTATATAAAATATTTTTTTATTTTAAATAACTTTATAAACTTTAATTTTATAAACTAATAAATAATATTATTTAAACTATAATAAGATAAAAAATTTAAAAATATTATTAAATATAATAAATATATTAAAGCTTTTTAGTATTTTTAATATATTTAAAAAAAAATTTTAGCAAAAAAAAATAATATAAAATAATAAAAAATACTTTTAAATTTTTTTTTATTATAATTTTAAAAATATTAATTATTAATTTATAATATTAAAATTTATAAAGTTATTTAAATATTATATAATATATATAAACTTTTTTTATATAGCTTATTAATATATTAATTTGCTTATAATATATATTATATAGTTTTAATAAAAATAGTAAAATTTATTAAAGGTAGTGTAGTATTAAATAATAATGGTAATAAGAATAAAATAACTTTAACATAGTTAATAGCGAAGCTATTAACTATTATTAAAGTTATTTATCCGAATTACCATATGGCTTATATTATAGCTTAGGTGGCTTTGCTTTATAAAGCCACCCCTAGTTTATCTATATCAAAAAATATTATTAAAAATAATTTAATATAACTTTATAATAAATATTTTATATATTATATATATGTTATTAAGTATTAAATTATTAAGCTATTATAATAATTTAATAGCTATTAAATTGTTAATATATTATATTTATAATTAAAATTTTTTTAAAAACTTAAAGTTTTAGCTTTTTTTTTTTTTTAGTTAATATATTACTTTATATATACACTTTAAAAAGCATTTATTAATTATATATAAAAAAATAAATATAAGTTATAAGTTATTAAGCTAGCTATTATTTATATAAACTAAATTAAATAACTAGGTTATTACTTTAATTATTATAATATATAATATTTTTAAAATTAAAGTTTATATTTAATATTAATTTATTAAAGCTTTAAAGTTTTATATAAAAAAAATTTAAACAGCTTAAAAAAATACTTTTTATTTATATATAAATATTTTTTTTTTATTAAGCAACTATATTATTTAATCTTTTTATTAGCAGTTGCCTAAACTATTTTAACTATTAGTTTTTTGCAAAAGGCATGTCCTTGTAACCCCTTTTGTTAACTAATAGACTATAAGGCCTTCCCTAAGGCCCTATGGGCCTTCTGATTGGTCGAGGGGTGGAGACTCGGGGTGCTGCACCTCACATACAGCGCTAAACCGCCACCCTCAGACATTAACAATCGGGAATTGACCTCGTTACTTTACAATCACTGCAATCCCTTAACCGCTATTGTGTTGTCCTCCCGGGAGTCGTTGACCATGATCAAACCTCTCGGGGTGTGGGCCACGTGTGGATGCCGCTATGAGTTGTATTTCCCTGCCTGTAATATTCGCTTGCCTCAACATGAGCAACTTAAACAACAAAAATGCCGTGTAGCGCCAACAAGTTGTCACTAAAATGGAAAGCTTTGCCGGCGAAGCTTTCCATTTTAATACACTGTAAATCAAAGTGCCTTGGCACTTTGATTTAAATTAGCCCATAGATAGGCTGCAGACACTGAACTGACGAATCAGACGGCTGCAGACACTTTTAGAGTTCGAGGGGGGTCCGGATATGAACTTCTCAAGCTCTGCCTTCCCTCGAGGTCGGTCAAAGCTTTCCAATGAGGCAAACCCGCAGCTAACCCAACTGGACGCTAGAGCAAGTCTCCAAATAGCCCATTCGTTCTCTCCGCCTACATCTCGTTCTTTTCTTTAAAAAAAAATATAGAAGAAATGGACCAAGTGCTATGCGTATGGGACAAATGACGTGCATGATAACATGGGGGGTAAAGCTACCCGTTCCCTGCCAACCTCAGCGTTTCCAGCTTAACCCAAATACCATTGAGGCTATCCAAAGAAACGATAGTCAGTGGTCGAGGTATACAGCGCAAGCCCAATGCCACCCTATTAGAGCTGTTACAGAATCCACGAATGGATGTAATGGCAGCACGCCATCCTTGCATTATCTCTAGGTACGGCCGTTAGAAGCTAGTGTAGCTACTCAATAGCTGGGTGAATTTGGAAAAATTGAATCTAGTTAAGTCTTTCTTTGGGTGCAGGCATATTAGAGCCGCAACAGGGCCTCATTCGTTTCATCTTTCACCCTTGTCGACCCAGTCATACCAACGCTACCATAGTAAGTTCAGACAGACTACCACTTATCACCAACCACCAAAATAAGAAAAACACGAACCACAAGCCACTACATCGGCATATTCACACCTATTCCTTCCCACCAAGTCAATATCACATATCCATTTACCTGAATATTCCGTCAAATCCTTCTTTAACACGTAACATCACCCTACAGACTCCATCAAGTTGCTCTCGGCGCTTCTCCCACTTACTTGTATATCAGCATAACATGGCCAATCTAGGCCCAGGTACCCAAACCGCCATAGTGGCGGGCGTAATCGCTTGCTCTCTCCTATTGCTCTTGATCTGCCTTTGTGCCTACCCTGGGGATAAGAAGGAAGGCTATGAAAATCGTGGGAATGCTAAGAGGTGCGAATGGCAGGAGCAAGAACACGAGAACCAATGGCCAGGGTATTATGAACGGCAACGACAAGTCTCCGTTTCCACTTACACATCGCCACTAGAATATCTCGCTCAAACACAGGACAGCGGCCCCAGAACCCTAAGGAGCAAAGAATACGGCGGAGGTCAGAAAGCACCGCGGTTATATCGTTACCGAAGCGCGTGTTATGGATCCGCATATGGCACCTATCGAGTACGCGTCTTAATGGACGGGCTAGTCAGATAACGTCGGCAGGGAGTAGACGTAATAAGGTCCTGTGTTACTATTTCAGTTCCTTGCAATATTCAGGGTGTTGAGATTGTTATAATCATAGTTATAGAGCTTTCAATCGTTTCAAGACAAGTTTCTTTATCTATACACCCCCGATGTTTCATTATATTAATTCATGAGCAAGCCTCTATATATACTTTAAAATGCGCCCTACCCTAATCGAGGAACTTGATATTGAGGAACATCTAGTTCAGTATAGGGTGGTGGTGCTGTGTGTGTATTGAGCAATCAATTACGATAGGATTGCATAAGCATCATTGGGGCTCAATCTCGCTCTTCTCGTGACATACCAGTATATCTTAACTAACTAGGTAGTCCTGGGTCGCTTATTTACTTGGGGAAAGTTAGGGTCTCCCTGGACATTCGATTCCGCCCCATATTTCCGCCTCTTCTGCTCTTTGCCTGATCTGAATTCATCTAGACGTCGGCTAGCACCCGTGGCGCTTATACCACCGGGTCTCAATTTAAAACTACTTAGGTGGCGCAAGAGGCCAGTCGGACTATCAGGTATGGCCTCTTGTTCTTGAGATAGCTCGGCACATAAGTCTAACAGTCCCTTAAAACACACGAGGACGACCATCGTCTTCTTACCGCATACATCTACGATCAAATCGGTCCCGCGGAATATAAGTTCTGATTCTTTCGCATCATGGGCCACGGACAGGGGCTTGATATCGTGCATCGCCGCAGGGGGGGCTAACTTCCTCATCGTCTTTGCCTCATCGTCTTGTACCATGCCTGCGAAGCCGCAGTATCGGCATTCAAGCCCCAACGGCCCGCGGAAGACACAATTCGTGTGTGTCTTCCCACGCTGTATCTTCATAGCGCGTATTAGCAAAGACTTTGCGCAAGAGATGATGAACGATATAGATGGACATGGGGATGAATGGGACTATTGCGTACATTTTCTATGTCTGATAGTAGCCGTTTTGCTACCTCTTTGATCTTACTTTCGAATGACGAGCGGTAGTCTTCCCAGCTCTTTTGTAGTTCGAGCTTCTTGTGAAATTCTGTTAGAATGCTGAGCATGGCGCCCTGTCGAGATTCTCTAAATGCTTTTTCTAGCCTTGCAGGCTTAAACTGAAGGTTCAATGGTCCCTTGTGCCCTTGTGGCCCCTGAGCTGTTGTCGCCTCAGGTATTGTCGTCGGCGTTGTCCCCAAGACTAAGTGCTTCTCTTTGGCTCGGCGGGATGGCTGGAGGCGAGTTGGGGCCGATATTAGTTGGGTTGATGGATTTTTCTTTTTCTGAATTTCCAGGAACGTCTGGCGGGAATGAGTGACTAGTTTGTTGTATCGATCGTTCTCCTGCTCGTAGTAGTTCTCGCATTCCATTAGGAAATGGTCGACGCAGTACCCCTGTAAGCGCGGAGGAGGCCATATTCGTAGTTCATGAGTTCTTTCGCCTGTATCTAAGCTATCATCACCGCCGTGGTCGGACTCTCTAATATGGGTATCATTCATGCCATCGTCGTTGGTTTCTGGTGGTTTGACTAGTCTGGGCATCTTTATTTTGATGGCATATGTACAAAACCTTGCCAGCTCACGAACGAATGTGAATGCTCATATCTCATTATTCAGCTCTAATCAATCTCTTTTTAATTGATTTCTGCTACCGTCTTTTTGTTTCTTACTAACGTTGGTTTCTATTAGTTGTAGTAACATGATTGTTGTGGGGCAATGACTACTTCCGGAAACATCTGGCTTGAGTCAAACATTGATAGCAAACAAAGATCAATGCCCTGGGGGTGAGGAATAAACTAGAAGCTCTATCACGCAACGACATCCGTATTTAAATATGTATGTACAACTATATACGAATACTCCGTAACGTATACTCACCCAACACTAGTTCAACTCACAGGACCCAGCCAATAGACATTTATACAGTGGCAACAATGAGCTGCTCTTGATCACATTACTTCTTTCTTATATCAGTTGGAGGTCACAGTCTTAGCAGAGGCATAACACACCAGAATCTACCAAAGAGCGGCTTTCTGTGAAATCGTATCTTCACATCCAACCCCTCCATTATGAGTTTCATGACTGAAGTCGTCCCAGTAGCTCTCGTGTTTGGAATTAAAGTGGTCTACGCCTCAAGGTAGATTAAATATATACCATTCACCATGCGACTTAGCACATGAATTTAAACTTTCCACGTATTTTCGATGATTTAAATCTCCTCACTTGGTATTATCCAGACACATGTAGTTGGCCAAGGTCAAACCCCAGAGGAGAGAATGCATGTACTAGCATAGTCATACGTATTTTCTATACTAACAAGCCCCGCCTACGTACTGCCATCTACTTACACATCTGCAGCTTAGCTAGTTATATATGCACAAACGGCCACAACACCCCAGTTTCACATGCACCTTCGATGTAATAGAAAATATGGGAATGTGACGGAGACTTGACGGTGCGCACGCTTCTTCCACTAGTCATATGTATTCCATCGTCACTCTTCTCGCTACGAAACAGCCAAAATACCGTATACTTCGGTTGCTAACCCGTACTAATATCTCGACCTTCAAGTAAGCATTCTTATGCCTTATGGTAACGGGTCCGAGTGGGATTGTCAATTATGAGCTTCTTTGACAACAATTCGCTCAAAGTATGAACCTACTCACCAGATTCGCAAGCTTCTTGCTCCCAACGCCCCCATATATCTTTTAGGCTCCCGGGATACTATAAATGCATCCACGCACAGAGACAAGAGGGTTGTTGGGGTGGTACAAACTGCATCGCATGCATTTTCGCTAGCGTTATCCCCGCAGAAAGCGCGTAGGTTACTATAATCAGCAGGGTGGCGCTTAAATAGGTTGGCTTTCGTATTTGGCATGAGAGAGGATGGGGACGGATCCGCTCATGCACATACAAATCAATGCCGAAACACACTCCAAGCGAAGGAGACATTCTAACTAAGATAGGGAAACTTCATCAGGGACGCTATAGGATTTTCTCAATATACCGTACTGATCAAATTGCTGTAATTAATGACCGACCTGGTATGAAATGGTTCTCTAGGACGGCGGCGTAGAGATAACTGAAATTGTGGGTAGAAATATAGAGGATGGTGATTGCGTTCTCTAGCATCGACTATTGTCTTCCGGCGGTCTCCTCTAGAGAGACTTGAACACTTTATATCATGCAAGCTACAAGTTTGTAACGACGATTTCCCATAGCGCTGTCTATTCCGGTTCAACAAATCCCTTATAATAATCAATAGAATAGCATAATAATAGGGCCTGGAACTTTTGTTCGAGACGAATCATGATGCTACTACACTCCATTATAATTATAGTTACCTACTACCTATAGGAGAGCTGTGTGTTTGCGTCCTGTTGTTGGTATGTATGCTGTAACCGTTACCGGCCCTTGGGCCGGTAAATGTTTATTCTAAAGTAATGTAGCCAAGCCACCACAGGTTGCATCGATTCGAACCGTTAGCATTATCAAGTAACTGCGGGCAGTCAGTTAAGTGCCCGGCTTAATAGCGGCGTAATTTTTCCACTGACGTAACGGAATAGTGTTACATTATAGCCTGGGACAAAGAAGGTGTTGAGTACATAAGTGCACGTATCAGTTGGTGATAGACTAGACTCTTCGCGTAACAACACTTGTTTATCACCCCCCTATATACTGAGATCATGGCACCTACGTTTCGGAATCGTACGAAAATGGCTCGATAAACCGAGCCGCTAGAGTGGAAAACATTGCGAAAAAAAAAAAACTGCCGCGGTGACCTAAAATAGCCAGCTGTGTGTACAAGTCAGAAGTACTGTTGTTACGCAAGATTAGTCACTTGCTGTGCTACCGTAACATACGAGTTTAGTATTGTAATAGTTGTGTCGATTCCTCTTATGACTACCTTGATAGTAGACCAACGGGTTGTTACCTATTACTTTGTTACAATATCATTATATAAACTGTATCTCATAGTCCCCTAGAATACGCCTAAGAAAACCTACCTATTACTCGAGTTCTAACGCGTTGTAAGATGGACTCCGCTTAGACAGGCACATACGTTACAGCAACGGCTGTTTTCAAAAATGTATTAATCGACTGTACAGTGTTTTACCCACACACTCACTATATCTACTCGATAGCGACCGGCCTAGCGTATTATCAACTAACTGTATCTAAAGTCATAAATTAGCCTCGTTAGTGTATATCAGCAATATTGTATGTTACCAATAGTTATAATACGGAAATAATAGTGCTAGATCTATCTAGATAGCCATACATAGCACAGTATATTCTAGCCCTATTTTGCCATAACATGGAATATTCATCTATAAATTACAGTTAGAAGCCGCATCAAAACTGAGGGGAAGATATACGTACTACTACACCCAATACCGGAATCTTACTCTAGACTGTTAATATTTTGTCAGCAAAAATGTTGCAGTGCGAAACCTTGCTATATAAGGTTAGGGGGGAAAACTACAGTTGCGGTTACCCGAACAAGCACTTGCTACAGACACCTTACTGAGACTAGGCGCTACAAAAGGCAGGAAAGAAAATGAACAAGTTAGCGTCAACGGCGAGGTTCAAGGCAGCTCGAGGGTTTCGAAGATCCTGTAACTCCCCGAGCACTCATCACGGGCCTATGAAATGCATGCTAACAGTAGCCGGCTGTCGGGTGAACGTCTCTGACCTCACAACTGTCGAGTCCAAAATATATATACCTGGTGTGAAGGGGTTCCGACCTGGAACTTAACCTACTTATAAAATTAATACAGAGGATTATACTACTCTTCCAATACCGCCCCTCGAGATCACTTAGCTGCGGGGCTCTACGGAACACCATAAAGATAACTATAGGCTAATCGACTCAGAGGGATGTCATAAGGGGTAGCGCTTATCCTTTCGTGGCAAGCAATAACCCTGTTACTTTGATAGCATGGTTCGGTAGTAGTTTGACTTTGATATTTGCTGCTAGTTTGGTAGCTTCCACTGGCCTGTTGTTGGAGTTCTTGAGGCGTGGTAGATGCCTGTTTATTAGTAGTACTTGCACCTAAAATCTAGGGAGCAGCTCTGGTGACTTGACAAATAAGCTTAAAATTCCGGCTCGCGTTTTCTAGCGGGCAGACTCGCATCGCCATGGGAATAAAGTAGGTGTTGGAAACCGGGGCACGGTTCGAAATAGATGAAGCCATTGTTCCCGCGGGCCAAGGTCCGTGTTCCCCCATGATGAGATTCTAAATTGGCATCTATATGGTGAAGAGGGGCGACTCCAGCGCTCTGCCTGACTGGGTGGTTGCGGCTAGAGGCCCTGGCTCGCTCTTGTGCTCCGGATTACGACGGGTTGGGAGAGAAATATGGTAGATACCGGTATTACACGATAATGATGTTACCATCGCGAAGCCAGAGTTGCATACTTGGCGGCTGTGCACTGGTTGGAGGGTCTCGCGCTGCAAAGTCGGTTGAACGGTGATTGGAGCTGGGGAAACCGTGCTTAGAAACCCGACACCAGCCTTGAAGAATGGTGCCACATGGAAATAGAATTGGGATTTTTTATGCAACTCGCTGGGGGATTGGTGTCAATTCACCTATGTAGCACAACGGCTCTTGGATCTGCTACCGTATCGACATAAATCCTGCCTAGTGAAATTGCAGCAGCACGCATGGTAGGGGTAGATTCGGGAATAAGGGGTTTGCAGGAATCACTACCTAGGTCTCTATCCCTTTAGGATTGCGATCCTATGCCTGGGCCTAAGACGCTAAAACTCCGAAGAGGAGCTGTGCAGGCACGAGCAGGATACCCACGGTGTAGAGATGAAAAGGGCTCGGATATCCCAAGAGGGAGGAAGGGAGAGAAGGCAAAAGAGGCGGGTTTGGCAAGGAGAACGAATTACCTTGCCCTCTTTGTCGTCGCCACGAAAGCCCTTCCAAACATGATAAAAGATGTAGTGTTGTCTAGAGAGGTAGCACTGTCTATAGTGTAGAATATTCGATATAGAGTCCTCGACTAGACTCTGCACGATGCTTGTTTACATCGGTGGTGACGTGTTTCTCTGACCACTTAGCTACCGACAGTCGTAGGCGTCACCTTATCTTGTGTCTAAGGTTTGTCCATCCACGAATATAACCTGTATGAAACATGGCAGTGTTGCCGGATTTAGGCCGGGTTTCTCATGTTGTGAGATATTGAACTCCTACGCCAATGATTGGTGACCGATCCGTTGGAGTATATCTAGCATGGGTGCGGGGTGGACGGTTGTTATCAAATCTGGACGCACTTGGGGGTTTGATATTTGGATTTGGATTTCTCACGTCGTTACGGCCCTGTCCCGGAAACATTCTCGGATATCGGCATCTTTATCCTGACGATAGAATATATTATGCTTACTGTAGTGGTAGTCGTGCAGGTAGTATTGCATTGATGCACTGGATAATAACACCCGACGCCATGTGTGACTTATCGGGACATTCAAGCTTCCAAGTCTGAAGGCACGCGTATTATAATTTCCGTGCAGCTGCATGCAGTTCGGCTTAGGGTGTGGTGTGTACCACGAGTCCCCAACTCATATATATTCCATCATACAGTCACCTCACCGGCCTTTGAGAGGCATGCACAATTTTATTCAGTTAGTTGGGTGATCTGGATGATACGAGCTTGATGATCTGGTCCATCGAGCATACACTAATCCCACACAACATCAGGTTGATCTTGGTAGTGATACTATGTGAATTCGCTACCGATATAACGGTAGTACCTAAGACCGCCGATACACCCGCTGGTTTTTGCTTGATTCCGTATATAAGCGATGTAGCGTTATTCAGATCAAGCAGGACGTTAGTCCGTGGTTTTGACGAGTGGTTGTGTGGAGGCGTTTAGCATGTTGGAAAAACGCGTGAGTTCCGCTAAATCCTAAAGCGGTGGGTATAAACCTTAGCCAAGTATCTATGCCAACCCTCGCGTCGCCGGGTAAGCAAAGTGTTGTTGTGCTGTAATCAGCGATGTGAGAATATAGTCTGTAGGCTTCGGTCGTACAGACGGTGAATGGCTCGTTGTCACGAGCTTGAGTATATTCGTAACCCAAGGTCAACCAGTTCCCAAATGCAATCAAACTTATCATGCGTGGTATCAATGCTGTCCTTCCTTATAACGCCTTCCATATAATGCAATTCTGCTTCTAGGCGACCATTGCATCATCGCCAATACCCTTGTCCTTCCGCTCATCCTGTAGCATCCGAATCAATTTGTTGATTGTTCCTCCTTCGCGGAGCTTCTCCACTTCCTGTACCGCGGCATCTTCATCCATGCCCTCGTTTATGAACTCCCTGATTTTATCCCAAATAACTTTTCGTCTCGAATACCAGGTTCTGCCACGAGGCTCTGGACGCCATCTTGAACCCCACAGGGAGTCTAATTTCTCGATGGCCGGCTGTCCATCCATACCTTCGCGGTACTCTTTCCATACCTCCTCTACGGTAGCCACGGTTCGGTAGTCATACTGTGGAGGGCCGGCAGGGGTTGGTGTTGATGTCGATACAGAAGATCTAGGTACGATATGCTGGCTGGGAGAGGCAGGTGGTACGCGGGGAGTAGCGCGTGTCGGTGTCTGAGTGGGCGGTCGCGGCGGCGGAGGGATAGCAGTTTGTTGCAGAGGTGCGGGAGGTGGCGGTATGATGGATCGCACGGGCTGGTCTCTCGAACTCAGGGCCTACGGTAACAAGAAAACGAATAGTTAGCAGGCAGTACTTGAATTTGTATACAACTGTCTTGACAAGGTGGTCAAACGAACCGACACGGCAGCTTGGTGGGAAGCAATGAGGCCGCCTCTCAAATCAGTCAATTGTTGGTTGATACTCTCATACTGAGCGTTGATTTGCACGAGGAATTGCTGATGCTGGCTTTGGAGCTGGAGGATGGTAGCAATCAATTGCTCGGGGGTTAGGCTATGCAGCTGGTCCTCGGTGAGGGGGGCTGGTGCGGGTGCGGGCATGGTAACCGTGGCCGTGGCCGGCGGCGGCGGCGGCTTGAAGAGTAGTTGGGGATGGGATAATAATGCAGGCGACTCGAAGCGACTTGGATCACTACTGGCACCGGCACCGGCACTGGCACTGGCACTGGCGCTTGTTGGGTTCGGGATGGATCGCACGCTGTAGTTACCAGAACCAGTAGCTTGCCTTTTAGATGGTGTGGCGCTGGTGCCGGCAATGCGCTGCAGATCGGATGCAGCCGGTCGCTTGAGCGCGATCGCCCCTGTAAGAGCTGCAGGGCCAGGCGTTGGCGTAGCGGTGCTAGTGGGAATGGTGGTAGTAGCAGTGGTGATGGTGGTGGTCGCAATGGGAATTGGAGCCGTGGTTGAGGACCCAACGGTCGATGGGGGTGCAATACTACTGCTGCTACTGCTAGTAACCTGGCTAGTCGATGATAGCTGAGGGAGCATTGCTTGCTTGCCTGATTTGTTGTGGTCGCTTTGATACTAATGATGGCCAGCTGCTGGCGAGCCAACTCCCCGTGTAAGCCACCAACAACAAATCCAGCAGGGTCAATAGCAGCAAGTCCTAAAAATGCGAAATCAAGTAGGACGGGGTTTTTTTAAATAAAAAAGGGAAGAAAAAAACGCACACGCATGCACACACACAACCCTCCCCCCCTTTTTTTTTCAAAATCGTAGGCCTTGTTTTGACGTTCGCCGAAACCCTGGGACCGAAGGGGGATTGTGGGTATGGTATAGTATAGTATGGTATGGTAGTAGTCGCAAAGTGTAACCGTGACCAAATTGGTAGGGGTGGCTGACGGATATATTATGTATGTACTAGTACAGAATATGTGGGTGTCTTCGTGTATGTGCTAAAGACTAGAGACGATAGATGGACAGACTGAATGGTGAAAATATAAGCGTCGGGAGGTCGGATCGTAATAAATGAGTTACTTGGACGATGCCCGTCCGAGCAATGATTTGTGATCTCAGCAGATTAGGTCTCTCCCCCACGGAGCCGAAACTGTTGGCAAGCCCGACAAGCCGTGGGTGGGGAGAAGGAAGTCCCGACAAGCAGATGAGGCTCACGTCAAATCTACTTCCGAGTCAGCCGGCTTATGATGCTTGTCAAGTGGGTTATAGAAAGGAAGTGCGAATGGCCTGCACAGGAAGGGATAAGGTGTAAGTATATAGTAGTAAGGTGGATAGGGCGATATAGAGGTAATATCAGGACAGAACGTGTGAAGAATTTAGGTTTAGATAGGGTAGGTAGGATACTATAAGTAAGTAGACGGGTGGAAACAGGAGGTTACCGCACGTCATGCAGGCTGAGTACAGCAGTACCGTAGTACTGTATGTAGTACGTGGGATGAGAGTATAGTCCAAGGTGGGCCGGATTGGCAAGGTTAGGACGGGACGGGACGAGGTGGGATGGCATGAGACAAGATGACAAGGGAGTAGAAGTAGTAATGATACTTAGTATAGCGTAGAAACGGAAAAGGAGAGAGAGAAGAAGAAAAAGGAAGAAAGCCAATAGTGATAAAAGTAATAGACGACGATGAGGACGACGATAGATGGATGGGTAGGACTGGGGTGACTACTCCCTATTCTCTTTAGATGGGGAGACACATACTTGGTGAAAATCGGGGAGATAAGAGTAGAAACGGCATGGTAGTTGGTTACTATTCAACTTACTATGTTATATAACGAGTAGTACTAACACCACTGCACCACTAATAACCACCTCAGTTCAGTGGCTCACAGCTACACGATGAGGAATAAGCTGAAGCTAGGTGCTAGATGTCGTAAAGGCTATAAGGGAGTAGGCGGAGTGCGTGCTGGCGATCGACATGAAGAATTTAGGTAGATGTTCGTTCACGTAGATGGCTGGCATATGAATAAACATATGTAAGTATGTATGTTGTGTAAGACAGAAAGCTAGGTAAGCAGGTCTATTCCGCCTCGAAGTTGGTCTACTAGGTTAGGTACCTAAGAAAGATGTAGGTAGGTAAAGAAAGGAAGTACCTAGAGTAGATAATAGGCCATCTGTTATAGTAGACGGTAACTGAGAGAGGCGGCGATCAACAGCAGTGAACTACACAATACGGCTAGGAAGATGCGTTGGTGACATGGCAACAAGCATGCTAAGATATAATACGCGTGTTGGTGGCGGGCTGGGCTTGTATTGTATCAGCATTGCAACATGGTTACTAATAACAAACCTACACATACACACACATACACGCGCACACACATACGCTCCCTCTCACTCACTCTCTCTCTCTCTCTCTCTCTCTCTCATACTCACACAAACACACAGATATTTATATATATATACGCGCGCGCGCGCACGCACACGCACACGCACGTACGGCAGGCTTGCATAGGTAAGCAAGCACGAAATTAAAGATAGAAGGAGAGATGGAGGAGAGGGGGGGGGGGGGGGGGGGAAAGGGGAACGAGACAGAGGAATGGAGAGGAGCGAGGAGAGAGAAGAAGGGGCGAGGGGGAGGGGGGAGGAATGGGACAGAAGAGAAGAGCCAGGCATTAGACTAGACACCAGACGGAGATTAACTGGCTGCTGAAGGAAAGTGCAAGTTCGGGTCATCACTACTATGTTTGTCTCACACGTACAATGCAGCAAAACCCGGCTACGGATGCTGATTTGGGGGTTTCGTATCAAATTTGGAGGGAAAATGTCAAGGCTTTTGCATTCATTGCTCGGGTCAGGAACTGAAGCTTCTGTCTTCTGTTAAAGACAAGGGTACAGCAGCATACAGTAGTGTACCTCGGGAGTGGCAGAAAAGTACAAGTAGGAGGTGAGGTACTTAATCCAGGTACACTGTACACACCCTTGGATAGAACCCTGGATACCCCACATCGACGTTTTCTAGCCAAGACTAGCTACCCCAAGCGTCACGTGAAGACCCACCTTATAAGCTCCCTAGGTACATAGTACTAGGGGGTGCTCTACAGGAGGTTTTACTGCTCAGGATTACCGCTCAGGCATACCTACTTGTAGGTACCTCGTCGTCCTCCTCTTATTTGCATTAGCCGGCACTACTATGTACACTACCTATCAAGTACCTACCCAGGTCAGTATGATCTGCCCCGATGTCACAGCCCCTCCAAGGAACGTACATGGGCCATGACAAGGACCATTCAATTTAAAGTGTTCAGGTCCCTTCTCCTACTACATAGTATATCGAGTACCAGTGTAGTTACCTACCTATACTAGTGTACCTACATACCTGCGGGGCTAAGCAAGTGCCTTAGCCAGCCTTTTTAGGTATGGGCATCGTAATACTACCTTACCCCCTACCTACTATATGGTGGTGTACATGGTATTACAGACGGTAACTTGTTATTATTCATCTCCCCAAGTGGCTGCTAAATCGTTGGAGCAACAACAATAATATCTAGCGATCAATGGTCTTCATATCATCAAAATCAAGGCTTGACGGGAACCTACGAGATTAACTGCACGTCCAACTAGCTGTCAGTGCACACGCACCTTGCATACGCCAAACGATCCCCCTTCAGACAGACACATCATCATATGTACGTATGTGGTTATTCCTTGCAACACAACACAACTGCAACGCAACGCGACGTGACGGATTGGCTCAAAATGACTTGAATCCTATTGGATCGTTAGGTCACTGGGTCTTTTTTCCATTACCCTGCCTGCCTCCATACCTACCTAGGTTGCTATCTACCTACTACTACATACAGTACGTAGTCTACATAACCCGCGAGACGGAGGTGATGAAATAGTAGACAGACAGACAGCTACGCATACTATATGTATATCAAGAGCCGACCAATTTTCCCGATAGCAGCAACGGCAACGGCAGCGCTGCGTCGGCTGTGCAGTTGGTGAAGGATGATGTATAGTGTACTCGGTATCGGTAGGCCTAGTAGGTAGCTAGTTGCAGTACCATGTTTGGGATGTGAACTGAGTGGGCTGTGAGCCTTATTTCAAATCTTGTATTCCACGCCACAGACACGAAATATTCTACGAGTAGTCTCTAGAGCCGAGCCCGCACCTGTCCGCAGAATATACCTATACCTGCTTGTACCCTGGTCACTGCCTGGTTTTGTACATGTATGTCGGTATGTATACTCTGAGCATTTGATTCGTAGGCACCTCTATTCATCCACTCTATATAATAGCCAGTACGGATCTTGACATGCCTAGACCGATATTTAGACCTTACCTATAACAAATAGTCGTAGGTACCTTGGTGGCTAGCTTACTGTATTCTAGTTGTATCACAGGTCATGTAGGGTGAGCGAGTATACTATATCTTCATAAGGTTAAACCTCGTCGCGTAGTGTAAATTTACTCATGGTAGAGTGTAGGTAGGTATGTAGGTAGGTATGTAGTAGGTATGTAGGTAGGTAGGATGGTACACACACTTAGTGACCTACCTGCTATAGATGGTTCCTTGTTTGTCCAATACATGGTACATGCCGTGGAGGAATAATGTGACACTCATCTATACACCAAACACAGACACACACACACACACACACACACAACACACATGCGCACATGCACACAGCTATCTCGGTAGTCCAGGTACCTTGTGCGCACAGATTAGGTCTTGTCAATTAAGTAAATATAGTAGCTCCCGATCGCTCGGATCCCTTGTAGCCGCGCGCCACAAAACCATCCTCACTGAAACAACGCAACCAACTTCTGTCGAGGCCCCAAATTACCCTGCTACCCAGTTGCTGGTACCTTGAGGTACATACAAATGCTACCTACTTGCGAGCATGGGGTACTCATTTACACCCTTGTCTACATAGTACACTTTAGCGAGTCTATATGACGATGAGTGTATTGCTTCTCTCTATTCTATCTTGTCTGCGCTTCTATCTATTATAAATAAATAAGCCTTACCAACCTCAGGTAGTGACACTCTTGTCCTTAGTCTTATGCAACCACACCACGTTCTAGTCTATGCTTCATTCCTAATTGTAACGATATCTAGCACTAGTAGTACATCTAGTACACGCACCCACACCTACACATACTGGGGTCTTGTCTACCCATGCCAGCATTTACTGTAGTAGTATACACTAACCTACTATGTAGTAGGTACGACATGTAACCTATGAAAACCCAGTATCTGCACCATGGTCCACGGACTGGCATGCTTCCCAAACTCGCGTCACAATTTCCCGATTTGCCAATAGGATGGCACCTGCCAAGATTTAGACTCGATGCATCTCATCGGGCCTAACCTGTAATATGGCACCCGATTCGATATTGGGTAGGTATTTGTTTACTTTCACTCTTCTGAGCAAGATAACATCTATAAGCTACCCAGGCTTTCTCATCAAAAATTGAGTTTAGGAGGCTACTATGTAGTTTCAATATATTTTTGTTTTTGTTTTTATTGTTTATTTTAATTTTAATTTTTGCAAAGGGGAAAAGTACAAGCAGGAATTGTAGCCAGCGACAAACATGCCGCATAATTTATCACTAAGTACATAGTATACCTATCACTCATCACTCTTAAACCCCACTACCAAGTTAGTTTACGTAGGCAATAAAATATCAAATATATCATAGGTAAGACCATAGGCAAGTACTCTATAATTTGTGCACATTATCCTCACAATCCGCACTAAAGACTCTCGGCAGGGCATTTGTGGATCGTCAAGTGTTGTCATCCCACTCCCTCCGAGCGCCAAACTCGGTACCGTAGCGTACGACAAGCGTTCTCTAATCCAATCGGGCCACTGCCAGCCCCAGATCACCATCGACGAGACCTATCCTGGGCCGCAGTGCCGGTTCGATGCTAGACCATCTGATGTCGAGGTATTGAATACCTACCTTGTAAAACCTTCGCTGTGCGTCAACATCTCGATGTCCGAACCCTACCAGCCCGAGTTTCGCGGTACTTACAGCAATACATTTCCCCAATCGGAGCTGAAAAGAAGAGAACCTATCTACCTACTTGCCTTGATTTTAAATCTAGTAGTGTAGGACTTTCTTGCTCATAAAGTAATAGTGCGGTAATCATCGGCCATATCCGTCCTACCCCTAGCCAACTCGGCTCCTCAATTCCTAATTTGTACATTCTTAATATACTATGACAGCGAAAGATCACATACTAAAACCAAGGGTAACTAATAGGAGTGTTCCATTTGTAGGAGGAATATCTAAAGCTGTGGGAAAATTAGGTAGCTAGGCTACAGGCTCTTACTGTCACTTCACGAATCAGGTCCATTTACCTTTCAGACTACCTAGGTCTGGCCTCAGCGAAGACGTGAGACGGGGTTTTCACAGGGTCGTCCTATCGTAAGTCACATATCCAAGAAAACGACGCGAATACTAATAATAATAGACGTACAAGGGAAATGAAATGAGAAGGGATCTAAGCAGGTGAGTGATCTAAGTGAACCCATGCTTGTATAAACATACGTATTTATGGGATAGGGTATTACAGTACTGCGACGTACTATGTAATAAGCCAGCCCTCTAAGGTCTGCCACAACGGTTATGCTTAAAGACAAGACGCATGAATTACCTCCTACCTGAATAAGCCTCCGTTCCAGTCAAATATGAGCATGAATATTTATACATATATAGATATTTACGGTGCAGCTCGTGTACTCTGTATGACGATTAGCTTGGGTATTATATCTGGTTTTTAAAAAGGCACCCGGCACTTTAATCATAGCCTACCTAATCTGCCTAAGGTATAGTGTACCTAGTGTAGTAGTATCATGGAAAATCTCAGTCCATTCACAATTGCTATCTCCGATCAAACTCCGATGAAATAGAGAAGCAAACTGATTAGTCACGTTAGGTAACCTTGTGGATGGATGCCTTGTGAAAGTTTGCTCTAATGCCAACTTTCTCGCCGTTAACCGGAGCTGACAAGCTAGATAGCTCAATTACTGTACACCGTTTTTTCCCCGTAGCCTTTGCCTCGTCACGATTTAAGCTATCAAGACCAATTGGACTAATTCCATTTTGGCTCAGTCAGATTCCTCATCTCCTCATCTCTACGCCCGCTTATATTCATAAGTTATAGACTACCCGGGGAGATAAAGTGGCTGGATATATCATTCTCACACCTCAACGCCCCCAAGGCAAAAACAACGACTGTTATCGTTAGCGAGTTGCCTTTCATGACAGCATCAACAGCAGTGGCAACAGCGGCGAGCTCATCGCTAATACTCGCCCCAGCGAGAAGAATAACATTACTTGGAGTATCGGTATCAACGCCAGCCATCTCGACAATACCCATAAATAAGCTGCCTCTAAATCGGAGATGGATTGCCCATAGTCGGTGCTGGTTGCATCATGGAACAGGTGAAGAAATATATTTTCCTTTTTTCCCTCCCACTCTTTCTTTTGTTGTCTATTCACTAGATTAGCACTACACGGATGACTACACACCTATATGACCTAAACCTGCGATATGAGTGGGCTACTTATCGTTGTTACCTACATTCTTACATCTTATCCACTTCCACTTCCTATTCTCATTGCCTTCATTGGCAGATCTGCAACCGGGGGTTGCCTGATTAGACACCCGACATATGTCCTCCATCAACGCTTGCCACAACTGTCTGCAACTGCGTGTCACTCCTCTCCCTCCTTGCCACCTAGGGACCTAGGTATGGCATAGGTATTCCGTCTCAGGCTGGTATATCCACACGGCCGGCTCAGCTGGCTCACAGTAGATCTCACAGAGCCAGATTCAGCTCCCCTCTGCTACAGTCAGTATACTAGCAGTAGGACAACCGTATCTAGCGTGATGTGAGATTGTATGACCTACGTTTTGGTCATGCCATACCCCCGATTTCAACGCGTGATTGCTCTTTTGATGAGGGATTACTTGGATACTAGTATACCTCCTCGTTACTCCATCTTCCACAGCCATTCATCATATGCCTCATATAATGCATTGCATCCCATGTACCACAAATAACATACGGCCCCACGCGGCGGAGAAAGCAAACAGAAGAAAACCCATACGATGCATACACACACCACGCGCACACGCACACACACATAACATCTTACCTACCTACATAGACCGTCCGCTGCCCCTTATTTCGCTCGTTCACCACTTCATCCTCGAGTGGGGTCCTCTAGGTATCGTACTACCTACCTACTCTTGTACTTCTAATCCCACTACTGTCCAACGGGCCGTTGCCGGAGATTTCTTTTTTTATTAACAGCCCCTCTGTTTCAAACATATAGTCATTCGTGCCCCACCATCACCGACATCGCGAACTTCTTCAGGGTCCTTGATCACCCCACCATCGCTATCACGACAGTCTCACCTTGCAATCCGTCAACTTCATACCGCGCGCAAGATGCCGAGACTGCACATCGGAAATATCAAGCCCCACGTGGTCGAGGCCAAGTATGCCGTGCGTGGCGAGTTGGCTGTCAAGTCCGAGGAGTACCGTGCCAAGCTTCGGAGAGGCGATACCGACCTGTCCTTCTCCGAGGTTATCAGTGCCAACATCGGCAATCCTCAGCAGCTCGACCAGAAGCCCATCACCTTCTTCCGCCAGGTCCTGAGCATTCTCGAGTACCCCCAGCTACTAGACAACGAGCAGGTCTTGTTGAACAACCTGGGATATAAGCCCGATGTCTTGGAGCGCGCAAGGTTCCTATTGAAGAATATCGGCAGTGTTGGCGCCTATAGCGCGAGTGCAGGAGTCCCCGCCATCAAGGAGAGCGTCGCCAAGTTCCTCGAGAGTACGTTCCTCGAGGCCTATGACGCCTGACTCATGACCGCTCTTTTTCATATAGACACGAGACTAATCTATCTGACAGAACGTGACGGTTTCCCTGCCGACCCTGCACACATCTACTTATCAGCTGGCGCCTCGTCGGGCGTGAACACCCTGCTTCACATCCTTTGTGCCGAACCTACGTCCGGCATCCTCGTCCCCATTCCCCAGTACCCCTTATACACCGCCTCGCTGGCTGTTCTCAACGCCACTTGTGTACCCTATTACCTCGACGAGGCCGCTCAGTGGGGTACATCGGTTGAGACGATCAAGGAAGCCTACAATGCGGCCAAGAGCAATGGCACCGATGTCCGCGCCATCGTCATCATCAACCCCGGCAACCCGACCGGTGCCTCCCTCTCCGAGGCCGATATTAGATCCGTCTTGCAGTTCGCTGCTGAGGAGAAATTGGTCGTTTTGGCCGATGAAGTCTACCAGACGAACGTCTTCGTCGGCAAGTTCCACAGCTTCCGACAAGTGCTGTTAACACTACAGAAGGAGAACCCAGGCAAGTATGACGGTGTCGAGTTGGCTTCCCTGCACTCTATCTCCAAAGGCATGGTGGGCGAATGCGGACACCGCGGCGGTTATTTCGATCTCATCGGCTTTAACAAGGAGGTCGAGGAACAGATATACAAGTTCGTGTCCATCATGCTCTGCGCACCCGTCATCGGACAGTGCCTCGTTGAGCTCATGGTCAACCCGCCCCAGCCCGGCGACCCGTCGTATCCACTCTACGAGCAGGAGTACAACGGTATCTTCGAGGGGCTCAGGAAGCGCGCCACGGCCCTCTACGAGGCCTTCAAGGAGATGGAGGGAGTCGAATGCGGCGAGCCGCAAGGCAGCATGTACTTGTTCCCGACCATCCACGTCTCCACAAAAGCTGCCGATGCCGCCCGCGCCGAAGGCCGTACCCCTGATGAATTCTACTGCATGCGCCTGCTCGAGGCGACTGGTGTTTGTGTCGTGCCTGGCAGCGGCTTTGGTCAGAAGGAGGGCACCCTCCACTTTCGCACCACTTTCCTCGCCCCGGGCACCGAATGGGTCAGCTCTATCAAAAAATTCCACCAAGAGTTCATGGAAAAGTACCGATGAAGCCCATTAGATAAGTCTAGAATATAACAGGAAACGCTAGCGAATAGGGTGGGTGTTTCTACATTCCTATATAGATCGGGCCTGTTGTGTTGAGAATCTCTTCCTCTTTTTCTCCTGCTCGACATAGACCATTTTCTCAGCCCCTCCTTCCAGAAGAAAAAGAGATTGTCGAGATGGAAAATGCGTTGCGCATAGCCTGGCGGGATACCTAGTGATGCATAAGCGTGATTATAGCATACTAAGGCCAGGACTAAGGCTAAGAGGTGAATGCATAAGGCATTTGGTCTCTTTAGTCTTCGGGGAATAGATAGACGGATGAATTAGACAATATTCTCGTAGCGTCGTCGGGTAAAGCGCAACTTGCTATCTACTTGCCCGATCATTTTCCTCGTCAAATTGACTATCTGACATGGTCCCAAAGTTGAGATGTTGGTAGTCTGTAGCATCCAACCCTCTTGCACGCCTCATTGCGGTAGTAAATTGTAGTAGTATTATTACAGTTATGTGTATTTAAATGTATTCGCATATAAATCTACCGCTCACAGCATCCATTTAAATTTGTCGATGATAACCCGAAATCCCCGGATCATCAACTCGGCACGTACAGTATACGTAACGTGGTCATCGATCAAGCGACCTGGTAAAAAGGGCTTTTATTTCATTTTTTTTAACTCTGTATATCCGCCTCCCTACCCAGTTCATGCTCGTTCGCTACCACGTAGTCGTACAGCTTGACCATATTTCTGCAGCTTCGTAATCAACTGGTCGCCCTGCTTCACGACATCCTGGTATTGCTTGTTTTTGTCGTCCGGTCGGTTCGTCTCAATAACACCCTTGCCGGTCACGCGGTCAATGGTGCAGGGAATGCGGCCACCCGCGATGAACCTAGCTAGATCGCTGTGCAATGGAGTGATTAGTTGTAGCTTTGAGATGCTGTACCAGGTGCATGGATAACATACCGGTCTAGAAAGTCGACTGTGACGCCAAAGTCGTTGGCCATGCTCTCGAGACCCACTACGCGGTAACTCTGCAGGAGTTGCTGGTATGCGCGCAGCCGCATTTCGCGGATGAACCATCCCCTGTGCTCGAACAGATACCGGTCTTGCGTCAGGAACTTCTCTTCGACGAAAGCAAGGGCCTGGAAGAATAGCTTGTAGTGTCCGCTGTATAGACTATTGACGAGCTGGGCAAGCGATGAGAAGTCAATGGCCATCTCGGTCCCGGGTTGGTCAATGCCCGTGCCCAGAGTGGTCAGATTAACAGCCGTCGTGGCCTTTGACGCGACGCTAAGTGTGGGGATATCCTTCGTGTCCCGTGTGTCCGCATCCTCGGCTCCAGGACCGGCGGAAATGGCACCGGATAGGGCTAGCAGTTTATCGTCACCATCAGCTCCTAGGATGGCCTTAATCTCGGGTGCGTCGACGACCTTGCTCTTAAAGTCAACCCGCTTCAAGGAGACGGAGCCGGCGAGGACAGAATAGACGACAAGGTTGGAGTAGGTGCATAATTCGTAGCTCGTAAAGGTCGAGAGGGAGTCCAGGAGGAGGGGTGCGGCGAGATTGTAGGATCGGACGGTGAGGAGATGGAGGCCTTCATAGGCCTTGAGGCGATTGCGGCGGTCCCAATCACCGCCACTTTCCACCAACGTCTTCGCTTTTGTGACGTACTTCTTGACGAGAGCGCGGTCACCGTAAAAGAGACCTATACGAATGACAGCAAGTACAATGTCGATCTTGGTACCCAGAATGCCATTCTTTTCGAGGACGTCTTCGTATGCTGATATTGCCTTGTCCTATACCAACGAATAATAAGCACAGTGGCCGAAGATCTCGAAGAAAAAGAAACATGCACAATGGATCAAGCAATGGGGGTGGAGGAGGGAGGCAGCAACGGACCTTGTCGCCGATCTTGGCGAAGAACTCGGCGCGCTTCCCTCTCGCGGCCATTATCTCGGTATCGCCGGCCTTCTCGACGGCCTCGTCTTCCTCCTTCTGGATCTCTTCAAGCTCCTTGTCATTTTCGGCCTTGAGCTGGCGGTAGGCCTGCTCGTCCCAAGGCAGGTTCACGCCAGTCGCGGGGCCGCAGCTAGCCATCATGCCTGCAGCAGTAGCACCGGGCTTCCGGCTTGGGGGCTTTTGTTGTTGTGCGGCAGTACCCAATGTGGTCTCGCCGGCGGCATTCAAGATGCCGTCGGTGGGGTGGGCAAGGTACTTGTAGAGAGGGGCCATCTTATGCTCGCTAATTGCATCTTGTAAACTCTTAACGGCGGCTTGTTGAGCGGGTCGGGCGGCGTATGGGTTTGTGAGGGTGAAGACATGCTGGGATAAAGGTAGCAAGGGCCATTTGGCGTATTGAGGATCGGAGCCCATCTTAAGACGATGAGGGTTCGGGCGTAGCTAGGGAGTATGGGGTGGATGAGAAGGTGTTGAGACGAGGATGATGAGGATGATGAGGATGGTGAGCGGGCGGCGGGTCTCGGGGGAAGGCTCGCCGTGCTGGTGGTAGAGGTGACGTTATGAGGTGACGCTATTGTTAGTTGGGAAGAAGCAGTTAAGGGAGGATGTGATGTTTTGTACTCAGGTTACTACACCTACTGGAGGTTGAAGGAAGTAGTAGACATGATGGAGCAACAGCCGCAGGCGTCCAAGGCCGACGTAACTTGGTACTGAGCTTGCACTATCTTGCACTACCTACCTTGTCCTGGGGTGGAGCCAATTACAGGAGCTCCCAAAGTGGGGCCACACAAGAGAACAAGAGAGCCTCACCTATAGGCAGATACATGGCTACATGGCTACATGGTTACCTTCGGTACGCTACACTGCTCTGACATCCCTCGCTTGATGTTCGAGTTCAATCCTAACCTAGATTATCACGACCAACCTCTCAATAAACCACAAGTCACAAGTCAGAGTAACCAACCCGAGTAACGGGCCAGAATAGCCTTCTTCAATCGGATTATTTACTCCGAGGAGAGCCCGGATTGAACCTTTGCTCAATCCCTTTTTATTAAATTTCCAGATTAGACCTCTGCTACAACCAACCTCTGATATAACATAACCTCTAATACAACCTGCACAGAACCAGCAAAAGCAAAACGACATCCGGGGACCTCGCAACCTACCTCCAACAATGGCGGGCCGTGAGGGTATAGAAGACCTTCCCCAGCCCTTTGACGCGAAAAGGCTGGAGCCGGCCAAAAGGCGCAAGCACAACAACGGGTCGCCTTTAGGAGCGTCAAACGGCTCCGCCCGTCACCAAGGCAGCGGCAAAGCCATAGCCCGAGACATACCATCCGTCGACGACGAACTACCACAACCTTTCGACGCGAAGAAGCTCGAACCCGCCAAGAAACGCCAACGCTCTACATCCCCCTCCGAACAACCACGTAAGCTCAAGCGCCCCGGCCAGCGGGCCCGCATATCGAATAATGAAGCCGCCGCCATCCGCCAACGGCATGAGCAGCGCGAACGAGAGTCCGCACAAGCCGCAACCGACGCCGCCGTCGCCCATGCCCACGCTGACCAGAGGGGCATCAACGACATAGTGCGTCAGCATTACAACGCCGTGCCCGAACGAGGGAGGGACTGGCGGAAGACCGGAAGTCGCATCAAGGGCCTGCGCGTCTTTAACAACTGGGTCAAGAGCACCCTCATCCAAAAATTCTCGCCTGACGAGGACCACACCCCCGGCGCCCAGCAGCAAGGCCGCGACATGGCCGGCGCATATGGCCACGAGCTCATCGTTCTCGACATCGGCTGCGGTAAGGGCGGTGATCTGGGAAAGTGGCAGCAGGCGCCACAGAGGGTCCAGCTCTACGTCGGGCTAGACCCCGCCGACGTCTCCATCGATCAGGCCAAGGATCGGTATCGGAGCATGGGCAGTCAAGGCGGCAGGGGCGGTGGCCGAGGTGGGAGGGGTGGCTATCGAGGCGCCCGCCAACAGCAACAACACCATCTGTTTGACGCCCGCTTCTTCGTCAAGGACTGCTACGGTGAATCGCTCGGTGACGTCGACATTGTGCGCCAAGTCGGATTTGATCCCTCGCCCATGGGCCGTAGTGGCTTCGATATTGTCAGCATGATGTTCTGTATGCACTACGCCTTCGAGACGGAAGAAAAGGCTCGAATGATGCTACAGAACGTGTCTAGTGCGCTCAAGAAGGGTGGCCGGTTCATTGGGTGCATACCCAACTCAGACGTCATAAGCGACAGAGTTGCCAAATTCAACGAGCGTACCGCCGAGAAGGAAGATGCAGTTGAGGAAGGCAAGCCATCGTCAGAAGACAAGGAAGAGGGCGAGGCCGAGGAGACGGCCGAATGGGGCAACGAGTTATATCGAGTGAGGTTTCCCGGCAAGACCCCAGGGGACGGCATCTTCCGTCCGCCTTTTGGTTGGAAGTATAACTTCTTCCTCGACGAAGCGGTCGAGGAGGTTCCCGAGTACGTAGTACCGTGGGAGGCGTTCCGAGCCATCGCTGAGGATTACAACCTAGAGCTGCAGTACCACCAGAGTTTCAAGGACATCTGGGAATTGGAGAAGGACGATCACATACTGGGCCCCCTCAGCGAACGCATGGGCGTCCGTGGGAGAGGCAGAGGCCCGCTGCTAGTTTCTCCTGAAGAGATGGAAGTGGCAAACTTCTACGTAGCGTTCTGCTTTTATAAAGTATAGATCTCGCCGTCTAGCATAGGTATCTACGGGTATACGAGCAGCAAGTATATATACGCAGAATCATGCTCTGACGATACCGTATAATACCCAACTGCCTAATGTGAAGGTCATCTATACGGCATATTCCGCCGCCCCTGCCCCAAAACGTACATGAGCATTCACGCAGTGATATATATGCGTACTGTTAATTTCGAGTGCGCGCTATAGATAATGCCATGTCGCCTTCTATCTCTCTTTTCTTTTGCAGTCTCATCGCTAGGTACGAGGCCACCTAGACTGGCCGCCAGTTTCTGTTATTCTGGCCGCCGACCCCACATAGCTAATTAAAAGTATCCACTCCATATAAATTCGGTAGGGTTCTTACTTGGCGTGCAGCTTCTACTAGGTACTTTAAATTTACCTTTAGGTATTTTTTCTACATAATAAATCTATATTACTACTTAATAAAATTAATTAAAAATTTAAAAACATATAACGCAGACTATAAGCGGATTAATATTATAAGCGGATTAATATTTGGCTTAACAGTATTTTCTAAGGTAATTTTTATAAGAAATATTTTTTCTACTTTAAATAACTTTACAAATTTTAATACTATATATTAATAATTAGTATTTTTAAAATTATAATAAAATAAGTAATTTAAAAGTACTTTTTATATTTTTATAGCATTTTTTTTTATAAAAATATTGCGAAATATAGTAAATATGCTAATTTTTTTTAGTATTTTTAGCATATTTAGCAATATTTTAGCAAAAAAAAATGCTATAAAATAATAAAAAGTACTTTTAAATTTTTTATTTTATTATAATTTTAAAAATACTAATTATTAGTTTATAATATTAAAATTAGCAAAGTTATTTAAATATTATGTAATATATACAGCTTTTTTAATATAGCTTATAAAAATGTTAATCTGCTTATAATATTAATCTGCTTATATTATATATTAAGGCTTTTTTTATTAATTTTATAATAATTTTTACGATTTTTTTAATATTAAAATAACAGTTTTTTTAAAAGCTTTTATTTTATTAATAAATTAAATATTATTATAAAAAAACTTTAAAAATAGCTAATTTATTATATTTTAACTTTTTTTATAATTTATTTTAATAATTTATATAGTAAATATATTATATTAAAAAAAAAATAAAAATATATTTAGCTTTATATTAATATAAAAAAATAATTTATTTTTTATTAACTATAATAAAAACCTTTAATTATATTTTAAATAATAATTTTATAGCTTTTTTTTAAATTTATTTTATTTTTATATTAATATTAATAAAAATATAATATATATTATAAGCAAATTAATATTATAAATAAATTAACACTTTAGCTTAATATATTTTATAAAATAATTTATATAAAAGATTTATAAAAATATTTTTTTATTTTAAATAACTTAACAAGTTTTAATATTATATAACGTAAAATATAAGCAGATTAATATTATAAGCAGATTAATAGTTTAGCTTAACATATTTTAAAAGCTAATTTTTTATAAGGTAATATTTATTTTACTTTTAAATAACCTTGCTAATTTTAATATTATATATTAATAAATAACACCTTTGGAATTATAATAAAATAAGAAATTTAAAAGTATTTTTTATATTTTTATAGTATTTTTTTTTATAAAAATATTGCTAAATATAAAAAATACGCTAAAATTTTTTAATATTTTTAGCGTAGTTAATAATATCTTAGCAAAAGAAAATGCTAAAAAATAATAAAAAATATTTTTAAATTTCTTATTTTATTATAATTTTAAAAGTACTATTTATTAATATATAATATTAAAATTAATAAAGTTATTTAAATATTATATAATATATATAGCTTTTTTTTATATAGCTTATAAAAGTATTAATTTGTTAATAATATTAATTTGCTTATGTTATATATTATTAATAAATAATTTTATTTAAATTATAATAAAATAAAAAATTTAAAAATATTTTTTATAAAAATATTGCTAAATATAATAAATATACTAAAAACTTTTAACATTTTTAGCATATTTAAAGATATTTTAATAAAAAAAAAAGCTATAAAATAATAAAAAATACTTTTAAATTTTTTATTTTATTATAATTTTAAAAGTATTAATTATTAGTTTATAATATTAAAATTTATAAAATTATTTAAATATTATATAATATATATAAACTTTTTTTTATATAGTTAATAAAAGTGTTAATTTGCTTATAGTATATATTATGTTATTTATATATTAAAGCTATTATAATTTATAATAATAACTTATTATTATTAACTTTTTTTTTATTATTTTTATTATTTTTATTATTTTTATATTATAAATAATAATAATATTTGCTTTATAATAAAATAATATTTTTACTTAGTTAATTATTTAAAGTTAATAAATAACACTTTTTTAAAAAGCTAATTTTTTTAATAATAAAGCATTTAATAGTTTTTATTTTATATAAACTATAAATATTTATAAAGTTTATTATTATTAATAATGTAATTTATAAGCAAACGGTTAATATAATTAAACGGTTAGTTTTTTAAACAATTTAAACTTTTTTTTTTTTAATTACTTAATTATTAATAATAAAATTTATGTTTAAAAAGGCTAGGCTATTAAATATTGTTTAAGCTTTTAAACGCAATTTTAATATTTATATTATAAAGCTTATAAAAATATTATTTATTTTTAATATTATTTTACGTGCTTAAATTAATAGTTAGCTATTATAAAAAAATATTAATGTTAATTAAGGCTATAATTTAATTAAATTAATTTAAATAATAAGTAAATAATTTAATTTTAATTAAAAAACTAATAAATTAATTTAATTATTAATTACTTAAATGGTTAAATAAAACTAAATTAATTACTTAACCTGCTAATTAAAACTAAATTATTTACTTAGGTTTTTAATTAAAACTAAAATTAAATTAATTTAATTAAATCTTTAATTAAATTAAATTAATCTTTAATTACTTACTTTAATTAATTAATTAAAAAAATTAAAAATTAAAAGTTTAAAAATTAAAATAAAATAAAAAACAACTATAAAGAAAATTTAAAAAATAGGTTTAATAATAAATACTATTAAATAATTTATTTAAAAAGTTTTAGAAAATTTAAAATTATTTTAAAATATTATTAAATCTTTTTATATTGTTTACATAATTTTTAATTTTTTTTTAAATTTAAAATTTAATATTTTTAAAAATAATTATACTATAATTTTTATTATTTTTAGTTTTATTTTAATTATATTTTTTAAATTTTTATTATGTTAATATTAATAATTAATTTAATGAAATTAATTTAATCTTTATTTACTTATAAAGCTAAATAAAACTAAATTAATAACTTAACCTATTAATTAAAACTAAATTATTTACTTAGGTTTTTAATTAAAACTAAAACTAAATTAATTAATTAAAAAATTAATTAAATTAATTTAATTAAACTAATTATTTACTTATTAACTAATAATTAATTTTATAACCTTAATATTAATATAAAAAAACTTTTTAAAACTAAAAAAAAAGCAATTATTTTATTTATAATTAATTTAAATATACGATTTTTTTTAACTTAATTATATTAAAAATATAGCTAATTAATTATTAGCTAAACAAAATAGCATACTTGTTAATAAAAACTAAACTTTAAATTTTATATTATATATATTAGCTTTTTAAATGCGTTTAAATTATTAAATTAATTATAGTTATATTTTTTATAAAAATTATAATATATATTTTTAATATATAAAAAATACTATTTTATATAAAAAGATTTTAAAAAAAATTTTTATAACTTTAATAAAATTAGCTTTATAATAAATATAATTATAATTAAAATAGTTATAACTAGTGCTAAAAAAAACTAAGCTTTAATAAGCTTAATAAAATAATTAAAATTAGTTTATAGCTATTTATATAATTAACTTTTAAAGTTAAATAATATTATAAATAATTTTAATAAACGTATAAAAGCTTAATTTTATATTTTAAAAAAAATATTAAATCTTTTAATATGTTAATTTTAATATTAAAAATATAACTATTTTAAAATTATAATATTTTTAATATAAATAAAGCATTACTTTTTTAAAACTTTTATATTAGTTATTTTAAAGTAGTTAATAATATTTAATTAAATTAAAAACTTTTATTAAAAATCTTTTTAATATAATATTACTTATTAGTTAATATTTTATTTTAAGTTAATGTTACACCTGATTTTATATTAAAAGACCACCTTTTAAAACTTAAATAACTTAGTTAAAAAAAAAAAAAAAAAAAAAAGGTCCGAGATTTTTCCGATTTTTTTTAGCTAAGTTATAAAAAAGTAAAGTATATACCTTTATATATAAAATTGTTTTCCAAGGTATGCTAAGCCACCTGCGATATCGACTTATAATATAACATCGACTTATAAGTAACGTTATATTAACTAGCTTTTTTTTTAAAAAAAAAGCATATATTATATATTTTTAAAGCATTAAAATACTATTTAAATTATAATTAATAATAAGCTTATTATTATAATAATAATGTTTAATATAAGCAATTTTTTTAAAAATATAACTTTTATTATAAATTATTAAAAAGTTTAAATTTAATATAATAATAGTTTTTTTATTTATATAATATATAATATAAACAGATTAATATTATAAACAAATTAATATTTTTATAAGCTATAAAAAAAAAGTTTATATATATTATATAATATTTAAATAACTTTATAAATTTTAATACTATAAACTAATAATTAATACTTTTAAAGTTATAATAAAATAAAAAATTTAAAAGTACTTTTTATTATTTTATAGCATTTTTTTTTTGCTAAGATATTTTTAAATTTGTTAAAAAATACTAAAAGTTTTTAGCATATTTATTATATTTAGTAATATCTTTATTAAAAAAAATGCTAAAAAAATATAAAAAATACTTTTAAATTTTTTATTTTATTATAGTTTAAATAATGTTATTTATTAGTTTATAGTATTAAAATTAGCAAAGTTATTTAAAGTAAGAAAAGTATTTTTTATAGAAATTATTTTAAAAGGTATTACTAAGCCAAGTGTTAATCTGCTTATAATATTAATTTGCTTATAGTTTATATTATAATATAATATAAATAGTATTTAAAAGTAATAAAAAAGTATTTAAAAAAAATAAGCATATATTTTAAACGTAATATTTTATACTATTTATTTTTAACGTTTAATTTTATATTTTTTATAATATATTAAAAGTATAATTATTATTAAATTAAAAGCTAAACTATTAATATTGCCCTTTTTTTAAAAAAAAAATAATAATTATTATAAAAAAACTTATTAAATACTAAGTATTTAATATAGCTTAGTTATATATAAAATTTATTATAAAAACTTTAAAATAATATTGCTATATTTTTTAATATTACTTATAAGTTAATATTATATTATAAGTTAATATTACACTTTTTTTTTTTTTTTTTTAACTTTACTTATATATTTTTTTATAATAACGCAATAATTTAAAAATTTAAAAAAGCTAATTTATAGTTAACTATTTAAGCTAAAAGATATAATTTTTAACTTTTTTTTTATAAGCTTAGTTATTTATATAACGTTTATAATTATATATTAAAATAAAAAGTTAAAAGTAGTAAACTTATATATATTATAAACTTTTTAAAGTAAAAATTAATAATTTATAAAAAAAATACTATTGCTAAACATATTTTTAAGCTAAATTTACAAGTATTTTTTTTTTAGCTTTAATATATTAAAAAAATAGCTAATATTTTTTAATATAAATATAATATATTTAAAGTTATAATTAATTAAACTATAAACTTTATATAATAATAACTTAATTTTTAAATATATTATAACTATTAAATTAATTATTAATAAGCTTTTAATAAAGAATATTTATAATTTTAATAAAATAAGGTTTTTAATAAATAAAATAACTATTAAAATAGTTATTATAAGCTTTAAAAAATATAAAAAAACTTAAATAAGGTAAGCTTAAAAATAAAAAATAAGTTATTATAAATTAAGCTATTAATTTTTAAAATTAAATAATATTATTATATATTATTTTTATAGCTAAAGTTTATTTTATATTATAATATTATATTATTATATAACTAAGTTATAAATTTTTTAAATAATAGCTAAATTAATAATAAAATAAGTATTAAATAAGCAAAATATTTTAATAACTATATTTAAAGCTATATAAAAAATAGTTATTATTTTTTAATTTTTAATAATTATAAAAATTATTATTTAATAAAATTTAAAAAATATTATTAGTTTAATAATATTATTATATTTTATAACGTATAACATAAGCGGATTAACATTACAAGCGGATTAACACTTTGGCTTAGCGTACCCTAGAAGCTAATTTTTTATAGGGTAATACTTACTCCACTTTTAAATAACTCTGCTAATTTTAGTGTTACGTACTAGTAAGTAGTACCTCTGGAATCGTAATAAAGTAAGGAATTCAAAAGTATTTTTTATTATTTTATAGCATTTCTTTTTGGAGAGATATTGCCAAATATAGAAAATACGCTAAATTTTCTTAGCATTTTTAGCGTATTCGGCAATATCTCGGCAAAAAGAAATGCTATAAAATAATAAAAAATACTTTTAATTTCCTTATTTTATTACGATTCCAAAGGTACTATTTATTAGTCTGTAGCACTAAAATTAGCAAAGTTATTTAAATATCACGTAATATGCACGGCCTTTTTTTGTATGGCTTGCAAAAGTGTTAATCCGCTTGTAATGTCAATCCGCTTATGTTATGCGTTATGCTTATTTATTTATTATATAAGCTTTAGCTTTTTAATTTAGTTTTTTTTAACATATTAAAATAACAATATAATAAATGTATTAAAAAGCTAGATTTTTTTGCTAGCTTTTTATATATATTTATATTTATATTTATAATGTGATAGAGCGACCCACTTTTATGGAGTGAGTGGCTAATTAGGGGAGCGCCTCTAAGTGCATGACACGGGCGCACCTATGACATACCAAGGACCTTACGCTATAGTGTTATATGACATCTTCCGAGGTATAGCCACTAGGGCGCACGTAGCTTATATACTAAGAGCGCATATAAAAAGAAAACCTTTTTAGTAGATAAATAAAAAAAAAAGCAACTTTTTAATACACGCTTTTAAAAAGATATATCGAGCGCTCTTGATACACGGTGTCATGGGGAGCACAGCCGGGACGGCTATGCCACCCCATGACACCTGCTGGCAGCTGTAGTAATGAACAGCAATGGAGCAACTAAGTGTTTGCTCATGGCCTCCGGCCATGGCAAACACTTAGTTCTCTATCACTTATCATTATAACTACACTACCCATGGTTTTCTTTACCAGCTCTATAAAGCACTAATTTTATTTTACTCTATAAGCTAACCTTTGTTAAATATAAAAAAAAATATTTAATTAAGTTTTAAAGTAATTAAAATTATACTTTTTAATATAAATAAGGTTATATTTATATTAAATATTTAAAAAATAACTAAAATATTATTTTTTAACTTTTAGCTTTTAATTTAATTTTAAATTTTAAAAATATTTATTATTACTATAAAAATTAAATACTAATTAATATTTATTAAATTTAAAATTTTAAATTTTATTAACTTAATTATAAAAGTAATATAAAAGTTAATATATTAAAATACTTTTTTATATTAAAAAAACAAAAAGCTTTAAAAAATTAACTATATTTTTAGCAAATGCTATAAAACTAAAAATAAATAACTATAAAGTAAAAGATTTTTTATAGTAAATAATACTTAAGTTTTATAAAAATTAAAAAAAAATAAGGTAGTTAAATTAAGTAATAAAGCTAAAAGTAGTTATTTAATAAAAAAAGTATATATAAGTTAAAAGCGTTATAATATTTATAGCAAAATAAAATATAATATATAAACTTATTAAATAAATATAAAAAACTTTTAATAAAAATAACTTTAATTAATTTTATTAATTTAAAGATATTATAGTTAAGTTATTTAAATTAGCTTATAAAAGGTAAAAAAAAGTGTAATATTAACTTATAATATAATATTAACTTATAAATAACGTTAACTTTTATTATAAAAATTTATAAAAATTTAAAAACTAGTTATATAAAGCTAAATCTTATATTATTTAATTATAAACTAAATAATAATATTTATAAAGTTATTTAATATAAAGCAAATATTTTTAATAAATCTTTTTAAAAATTACTTTATAAAATATGTTAAGCTAAGTTATTAATTATTTTTTATTATGTTTTTAAAGTTAATATTATTAAAAGCTTTTTTAAAAATAATTTAAATATATATATATATATATATAAATTTACTAATAAACATATTTTTATAAGTATTTTTTAATAAATTATAATAATAGCTACTTTTTTTTTTACTTTTTTTTTTTAAACATTTTTTATTTACTTTTTATTTACTTTTTTTTAACATATATACATATAACTTTTATTTATTATATACTGTTATTTTTACTATATTTTTAAATAATTAAGCTTTTTAAAAAAATTTTATAAGCTTTTATTATTATTTATTTAAAATAATTATTTATAGCTATATAATTATAATTAAAAATTAATAAACTTTTTCTTTTTTATAAAATACTTAATTGTTTTTATTATTTATTTAAAAGTTTTTTAAACTTAAAAAAAATCATTTAAAATCTATTTTTTTTTTATAAACTAGCTTTTTATATATTATTTTTAAAGTTTATTTTTTTAAGCTATTTAAAAATAACATATATAATGCGTTTTATATATAAAAACTAAAAAAGCTTTTTTAATTAGCTATTTTTTTAATTATAATAATATATTAAAAAGGTTTATTTTTTTAAAACAATTATATTTGAAAAAGATTATAAAAAGCAGTTTTTAAAAAGCTTAATTTATTTTTATTTCCTTGGTATTAAGTTTTTAAGGCTTTATTATAAAGTATTGCTTTTAGCTAAATGTTACTATTATAAATAATAATAAAATAAATTAATAGCGTTAACTTTAATAAAAAAAAATTGCTAACGCTATTATTAATAATAAAAATATAATTAATAACGTTAACATTAATAATAAAAAAGTAAATTATTAACGCTAATATAAATAATAAAAAAAAATTAATATTAACATTAATAATAAAGTAATAAATTATTAGTAATATATATTATAAGCGGATTAATATTATAAGCGGATTAACACTTTAAAAACACATATAAAAAAATTGTAAGCTTTTTACATAACTTTTAAGGTTAGCAATTTAGTCTTTAGTATTAGGACTAAGCCTTAGTATTACTAGTTTAGTCTTAGTATTAGTACTAATTTCTAAGTACTAAGTTAATATTAATATTATTAAGTACTAAACTAACTTAGTATTAATATTACTAAGTATTAAACTAACTTAGTATTTAGTAGTACTAAAGTACTAAAAAATATTAAAGGAAATAAAATAAAAATAAAATTTTTTAAAAATAATAATAAATTAATAATTAATAGTTATTATAACTATTATTATATAAGAAATCTTTTTTTTTTATTAACTTTTATAAATTTCGACTAAATTTTATTTAATTTTATTAAATTTTATAGCTTATAAATATGATTACGTAAAAGGTTTCATAGATTTCGACTAAATTTTATTAAATTTTATAGCTTATAAATATTATTATGTTAAAGATTTTATAGATTTCGATTAAATTCTATTAAATTTTATTAAATTCTAATAAATTTTATAGCTTATAAATATTATTACGTAAAAAATTCTATAAATTTCGACTAAATTTTATTAAATTTTATTAAATTCTATAGCTTATAAATATTATTACGTAAAAAACTTTATAAATTTCGACTAAATTTTATTAAATTCTATAGCTTATAAATATAATTACGTAAAAATTTCGAAAGATTTTAACTAAATTCTATTAAATTTTATAACTTATAAATATAATTACGTAAAGATTTTAAAAGATCTTAACTAAATTCTACAGCTTATAAATTTTATATTTTAATTATTAAGCTATCGAAAAATGTAGAATTTAATCGAATTTATTTATATATATATATAAAGAGATTTAATTTTTACCTTTTTATTAAAAAATTATAATAATAATAATAATAATAATAATAATAATAATAATAATAATAATAATAATAATAATAATAATAATAATAATAATAATAATAATAATAATAATA